>CM065053.1:58313850-58583850 GCA_032883995.1 Coronaproctus castanopsis
AATTTGAATGATTTGAGTTGATTTGTTGATTCGATTCAATTTTATTTCATTATTTGATTAGATTTGACGTGTTTTAATTTGGTTTGATTTGATTTGATTTAATATGATTTAGTTTAATTTGATTTGATTTGATCTGATTTGGCTTACTTTAATTTGATTTGATTTCATGATTTCATTTTATTTTATTTTATCTAAATTTGATTTGATTTTATCTAATTTAATTTGATTTGGTTTGGCTTGAGATTATTTGATTTGGTTTGATTTGATTTCATTTCATTTTATTTGATTATTTGACTTGATGATGATAATGATTATTACTGTTATGTGTAAAACAAATCCGAAATACAGGTATATTTTTATTTGTATCGATTATATTCATTAAATTCATTGGATTTCGTTTTAAAGCGTAAATCGTATTGTAATTTATACACGGTTAGCGGTATAACAAAAACTGCCTGCTTTTTACCTTTATTATTTTAATTTTTTTTTTTTGCTCGAGAAAATTTAATAACGTTTATTAATAATTCGGTGTTATTTAACATATTTATATTTATTTTTTATTTATCGAAAAAGAATATATATATATATATATATATAATAAAATCACTACTCTCCAATATATTCAACATTTATATATATATATATATATATATAGTTTAATTTTTCAAGTACTGAATTCATCGTGATTTAATTTTTTCGCTCTAATGTTTGTTAAATGGGGACTATTTCATTTATATGTGGAATCTGCTTTACTTTATTTTGTTTTTCAAATTGATTTCTCATTGATAATAAAGTTTGATTTAATTAGATTATTATTATCATCATTTCAATAAATAAATTACACGTTTGTGGAGTGCGAAGATGTTTGTGTATAGTTGGTTTAAAACCCTATCTGAGTAATAGATCCTATACATAACGAAGTTGAATAAAGTACGTAGCGATAGTTTAGTTTCACAGGTACTTTCAGTCCCTGTTTATTTTTAATTTATATTAATGGTCCACACAATTTAATATACTAGAATTTATGATAGCGCGTTGGATTCCCGTTATGCACATATTTTAGTAGAAAACTTGATTCAAAAAGATATCAATTGCATCGCCAAATAGTTGAATAGTAATGGATTAGTTTCAAATAAGAGTAAAACACAGATCCGATCGTATAATGCTACATTAGAAATCGGTGCTTAATACGACTATGCTTATATCTAGTGTAACGCATGCTGAGATCAAGCATAATCCCCGATTACCTGAATTAAGTTATTGTCATGATACATTTATCGTAAAATTTCTTTGATAATTTATAAGTATGAGGAATAATTAGCGTGGAATGCATGTACCGTATTTTAGTCCATGATGGAGCATTTAATGATATTCTGCTGCAACATCGGTTTTGCATTACCTGTAGTTTTTTTTGTAAGTACTAAAACGAGCACTGAACACCAGACAAGCGTAAACTAGGTCTTATAATGATTAAATTAATTTCTTGTTTACCGAAGAAAGATGAGAACGGTAACTGAAAATTGTATTCGAATGGATTTTTTTGCATCGCCGATAGATTTATTAATGTGCAAGACGAGAGTCTAGAGTAAGTCCTAGATAGTTAACTACTTCTGTCAACTTATGCATTTACCATTAATAGTAATATCAGGCAGAGAAGGAGAAAATAGAAGTAAAGCGTGCGATTTTCCGGCATTTAATTTAAGCCTCCAGCATTTATATTACTTGTAAATAGTATTTGCCGCTTTTTGTAACCTATTGTATATCAGTTCTGAACGATGTAGAAAATATGATACATCATATCAACCAGTCGTTACTTATGCAATTACGCATTAGGGAAATACTGGTAGATTATGTACGCGTCAGTTTTCGGTGCTATAAAATTCTATATTTCGATAAATATCGCGAGGTTATAATAAATTTCCTTATATTTGAAAGCTGTAAAAAGTGAAGTTGTTGAATTTCCAGTTTCTTTCTGGGTTTTCCATCGGTGTCGAAACTGGTAAAACTAGAGTATGCTCAGTAGAATTCGCTACAGTGCTAAAATTTACAAAGCAATACATGGGATCAATATTATTTAATCTTTAGTAACCCCTATTGAAAATTGATTTTAAAAACTATAAACAACGTCGCAAGCTTTTAGTGCGTTACATTATTAGTAAGAGATAACTACGAACATTATATTTATAAATGGGAGTATGGTTTACATACGCGTTGGGTATTGCGAATACGTATGTACACGTGATTGACGCATGCGCACATAGGTATATATGTGCGCATTTATGAATATGTATACGTAGTTGTGTGTATACAGGTTTGCGAGTATCGGTGTGTAGACATGTGTACAGTTGTAATTGCGTGTAGGTGCGTATTCGATTAAAATAAAATATTTTCATATTATTATTATTCTTTATTTATATATATATATATATATATATATATATATATATATATACATATATATATAAATATATATATTTCTTTTTTTTTTACCTTTTTTATCATATTTACCCGCTGTCGTTCGTTTTAATTTGTTACTTTTTAGTTTTGTAAACAACATCCATAATTTACTTTCCTTCATTAATTTTTGTTCGATAACAATGTAATAAATTAAGCCATTCGAATATTTATTTTAAGCTACCGGCGCAGATAATGCGCATTTGAGGATTTTATTACGAACTTAGTTTCTTGTTTCTGGTACATGTAAAAAAATACAAATAAATTTAATTGAAATTAATCGAATTTTTTTTATTTTTCTTATTATCAAGAAAGTTTGATAAAAACAAATAACTACTTCACGTAAATCTTATAATTTGGCAAATCTCGTGACTACCGTATGTTTATACGTAATACGTACGTATATTATTATATATATATATATATATATATATATATATATATATATTGATATTAACGTCTGTGTTTATTTACTATATTAATCCCGGGTTTAGTTGGCTTCTTATGTTTAGGTCACGCGAATATAATTTTATATAAACACAAGCGGGAAGTCGTAGATTTTTTTCTCATTAAAATTAACGTGAGAAACCCGGGTGATTCATCCATGGAAGATTTCAAAGCTGCAAACGCACATGTCGCTTATAAATGAATGAACGAATGAAAAAATCAAAGGATGGAATAATAGAAAATGCGAATCAGAATGCATTCCGTTTAAACAGCCAACTAACTGTAACACGGTGCTTGGAATCTAATATACTGGTGACGAAAAATTTACATCCGGCTGCTGGATTTAAAAAAAAAAAAAAAATATATATATTTTTTTACACCACCAGATTTGTACACGTCTAAAAAAATAGTAGTAGGAAACATTTAAAAACATTAATATGATTATTATTACTGTTAAAAATTATCATTTTTATTATTTACATTCTTCTGTCCTTCTCTTCTTTCTTTCATCTTCTGTCTTTTTCTTCTTATTATTATTATTAATAATAGAGTTCATAGTATTAGATTAGTAATAGTATATAGTGTTATTATCATTACTACTATTGTAATTATTATCATTATTATTATTATTCTTAGCTGGGTCCTTGATATATCTTTTTTTTCCCCAATAGGCCAACTAACTACAACCATATTTTAAGTTGTTTTATTTTTTTAGTTTTTTTCCGCATTCAAAATTGCAGCATTTTGCTCGTGTGTATTTCTTAGTCGTCTTCATTAAGGATGGAATCCGCCCAAAGATATCAGCGTATCTCACCGTAATTTATATCATAAGAGAAAAAAAATTCATCTCAGAAGGATAATAGCGCATACTTTTAATTACATTAAAAATTACTGTCGCTTAATTAAACTAATAGAAGCTAGTTATTACCTATATATATATATATATATATATATATATATATATGTACAAGCCTGCATATATATTTATTAACACAGATACATGCATATATATATATATATATATATATATATATATATATGTAAATATATAGAAATTTATGCTCGTTACGTTTTACCAATTTATTTCGTTTACGATTTACTCTTATTTAAAAATAATTATCGTCGAATTTTAAATTTTTTATTACACTTCTATGGAAATCGCCGGCCGAAAGACGAATAGTTTTTTTTTCCTATTTTCAAAATTAAATGTTTGGTCTTTATTTCAAATTTTTAGTAAATAGACTGCGCAAAAACATTTAACATAAAATACCGTGACATCAAAATAGTGTATTAAGAACTATCACCGCAGCTCCATAGTACGCCTAAAAAGAAACTTTACCCTCTATAACGACTTAAACGTTATGTTCTACAGGATGAAATAAAAACACAGGCAAACAAACATGTCGCACGAATTAGCGTTCCCACACGAATCAACTTGCTACCGATTTGCTGAATGATTTCGGTGAAATACGCAGGCTATGGCGAAAAACCCTTTAGATTTTGTCCAACCAATATAGGTTTAGACTTTTAGAGGAAGTACTGCTGAGTACTGCCCCTCCGCAAAACATCACTCATCTTATTAAGTCAATAACTAAATGACCTCTAAAGTTGGTCAGTTGTAATGGGAAAAATATATAAAAATATGTATATTATATATATATATATAAAGTAATCGAGGGACAAATTAATTTTTCATAAATTATAAACAAATGCTAGCGTGTTATTATATTTTACAATTAGATGAATTAATCTTTTTGCGGTAAAATCATTTTCTGAACTAGGAATCATCTATAATGGAGTTGACCAATAAATAAACAATAAACAAACGAGGTCGTTTGAATTGAATAAGAGTCTGTACACGTGCGTGTGTGTGCCAATTGGGCAAAAAAGAGCTATGAATAATAAATTTGATTGCTATGACACGGGGGATTCTGTTTCCGATTAAAAAATTGAAACAAGTGGTCTCCGTATCGGAGGTAGGCGACTACTTACCTATACACATTTTGTTGTACAGTATAAAGCAGCGATACAAGGCAATCATAATGTGTCGTTAGCGTAGATAGACACATACACCCGGTATAATCGCTTTGTAATCATGATACAATGCAAACCACGCGTGGTTTTGTGTTCTTCGTTGTGGTTTGCCATTGCCTTCCACGCTATAATAATATTAGGATTATTTATATTTTCATTTTCTGATGATAATTTTTGAGTCGCCCATCGTATTCATACCCGATACTCTCCGTATATCCCAATAGGCTATCGTCGTGTAGACAAAAAAAAATTGTCTCAAATATAATTTGATTCTGAACGCACGTTGAAACGTTAATATACTTGCTATAATATGTATAACAATTTTCGCATGTTTAAAAATATATATTATTTATAAATAATCGGTAATAATCGGCTAATTTTTGTTAGAATTGAAATTTACATAATAATGACCTTTTTCTTGTGATAATGTTATGTATACATACGTATATATATATACATATATATATATATATATATATATATATATATATATATATATAATATGTAGGCGGTTCCGTTAAGTATATAAATAAAGTTCGCGTTTACATAAATAGACAAGTGGCTTTTGTTGCGTTACCGACTTAACTTCCGGTATTTACGGAAGGAAAATATATAATGTAATCGTGTATGTATGTATGTATGTATGTACATGTGTGTGTGCGTGTGTGTTGGATTATTGCAAACATGTCGAACTAGAAAAATGCATTAAAACCCACGCCAGCTTTAATAAAGCACCACTAACGTGCGTTTGTATATACATGAGCCTGACGTATTGTTCACCATATTCGCGGTCGCTTTATAACCTCGTCGTACGTGGATGCGACTAAATTCCAAAAAAATGACTTTAATGCGTAAATTCCATTAGCGTCCAAATCCTTGAACTATTTTCACTGATCGTGGAATATCTAATTTTTGTAATTTTTCTCCTTCTTTAAGTACTGTATTCATTACTGGCAATAATCTCGATTGCACGGCATAGAACAACTGCTGTACTGAGTGAACACACCAGCGCGATGTTTTATGTCGTCTATCCATTTGATTTTTTTCTGCTACCTGGTCCTCTCTTACTATTAATCTTCTCTCGGCGCATGACTTTTAGAGTATTCCATATTCTCGTCCTCTAGCCAAGTGTTTGAAATATTTTATTTTCTCGCTCCGTATCATGTCCCGTATTTGCCATTGTCGATACTGTTGTATTTGATATATTTTCGGTGCACGATATTCGCATAATCTCACTAGTTTTTCCCCGTCAATTTTGATGGATTCATCCCGAATATCACTTTTACTTACAGTCATTGGTTTGATCCTCTTCACATTTATTTTGAGACTGTACTTTTTAACCATTTTGTTCAGTATATCAAGCATCTTCTGTAGATCATCGGCATTGTTAGAAAAAATTACAGCATCATCAGCATATCGAACGTTGCTTATTATTCTTCAATTTCATTCTTACTTTCTGAGAGCGCAACAGTGAAAACGTTTCCTGTATATAAATTTCAATTCTACTCGTATGGTTCAATGCGGAAAGACTGCTTATAAGATCACGTCTAGATTACGTATCCAAGTCAGCGTTAGCGGTGTAACTTCGTGAACATCATTGAAAGTACCGTTAAAAACTCGACTTGCACATCCACGAACAATATGCTCAGTAGTTTTTCCGAGGGTATCACAATCACAGGTAGCGTCATTTTTAATTCTCCATTGCGTTACGCCCATTTTCAGTCCGAATGCGATTTAATTGTAGGTTAGGTTAAAACCGTTCTCCTTATATGTGGTCAGTTTCCGTTTGTCTGGATTTGATCGAGTCCATTTTTCTCGCCACTTCTTGTTGTCATTGAAGTTCTTCGCAATAAGAGTGTCTCTCGTAGTGCATACTGGTTTACTTGATTTCAGCCCGGTTGCTTCAAACGTATATCTATTTACGGAAGTAGTTGCTTTGTACTTCTGCCATTCTCTAATGGTTGCTATTTTCCTGCATATATTGGGTGGCGTAATAGTAACCGCGTAGTAGGCGTAGATTTAACTACTACTGCGATTAGGCTCATTGTGGTATTTAATCCGCAGTTGCAGTGTACAGATGCTCCATATTCCGCAGCTGAATACACGAGAGCTAGGGCTGCCGTTCTGAGCGTTGATGTAGAAGCGCCCCAAGAAACATCGGTTAACCTCTGAATGCATATAAATTAAAAATCAGAGACGACAGAATGCAAACTTATCTTACTCCTTTTCTAACTTCAAAATTAAATCAATTTTATTGTCACCTTCTACGAGTAACTCTGCTGTTTGTTTCCAATATAAGTTCCGAATTATTCTCCGATCGCTTTTATCTATTTCTGTTTTTCGTATTATCTTCATCAATTTATCGTGATCGACGCTATCAAAGGCCTTTTCATAATCTAAGAAGCGCAGAAACACATTCCGGTGCGCATAACGACACTTTTGTAATAATACATTTACTATCACGAGCGCTTCCCTCATACTTCACTATGTTACCCAAATAGCGTATCTGGCAGAACAACAATTGTGTTTAATTCTTATACGAATTGCGCGCAAAAGGATTTTCAGTAAACGAGTCTTTAAACCGATTTTTCTGAAGTCGCCACATCCCTTTGTATATTGTTTCTTTGGTAACAGGGTGAAAGTAAATGTCACTCATTCTTCTAGAATTATGCCTTTTCTATACATTTTGTTGAATAAGGCAGTAAGTTTATTTACGGTTTCGTCATCAAGTAATTGAACGATATCTGCTGGAATACAATCGGGACCAGTTGACAGGTTGCACCAAGTTCATAGCAACTTTAATTTCTGATTTCAAAATTGGTAGGATTTCCGAATTATCTACACTATATGTTGATAATCGGCTGTATATGCATTATCAAATAGTTTACTAAGAGAATGATTTCATATTTCTTTTTACTTCTATCGGCTCATAACTGATATACTTCGTCCGCGAGTCTCATTATCATTTTTTTCTTAAACGTATTAGTGGCTAATTTAATTTGTTTATAAATTTCGCGGAAGCTATCTTGTCTAATTTTTCAACTTTCATACAGCTTTCTTTCATCCATTCATTTTTCTGATCTCGAATTTTCATTTTAATTAATTTATTTATTCTCTTATATCTAATCATATCTTAATTTTTATAATTCCGTCCTTCATCCATCAGGTGTAAAAATTTCATTAGTCATCCCATTTTTGTTTCTTTACACGGTCTCTTTTTAAAAAATTTTCGCATACTATTTTAACTACAGTATTAATTTTTTCCAGATTTATACTGCATTCGCCATTTACACTGTCTTCGTTTGTCGACCTATCTTCTTCTTCGAGTATAATATTTAATTTTTTTTTTTTGTACTTTGGATTCGATGTCTGATTCTCGTTTTTATCGAAGCTCGTTTTACGCGTTTTCTTTTGAATTATTTTCAATTTAAGCTCTATTTTTTTTTTTGCTTATCGATGTAAAAATACAAAAGTTAAAAAAAAAATGAAAATGTAATATTATTAATTAATTTTATATGTAATAATTATTCATTATGCCGCAATAGCAATTAGAGCACGATTAATTTGTTCACTATAACAGTAGCCTGTGTATATTTAGATACAACATATAATACCAAGAGTAGAAGATCGCTATATACGAATATATATAGAAAGCGAGAAGAAATATGACGTATACGAAATTAGAAGGGAGAGAGAGAGACAACATGGGGTGGTCAAGAAATTACGAATATTTGAAAATCAGAGAAGATGAAGAGGTTAGATCAGAGAATCTTCGCGATACTTGTTAAACGATGTTTAAATGACCAATACAAGATAAATATGACCATTAATCAGCGAAATGTTCAATAATATTTCCGTGACTGGAAAAACAGACGAACTTCACAGTAGTAACCCTAGTACTCAGTAGGGAAGCAGTAATATTTCATACGTATAAAATAAAAGAGCGAAGAACATTAAAACAGGAATTAAGTAAACTTTTGGAAACAGAAAAAATTGTAAATTTATAGGAACGTGAATGTGAACAAACGCAGCGACTAAGGAATAATAAAAAGAAAAAATTGAATAAACACGCGTATTAAAGTGAATAGATGGATAATACATTGGTGAACATGACGTATCTTGTTGAAACCCCGTGTAAAAATCGTGAATAAGCATTCGCAGCTAACCTCTTATAAAGTCGACCCCTACGCTGACTTTCCACAAATCTCCAGTGTTCGAATGACAGAGAAGAAAAATAATAAGCGGCCCGACAATCTCCCTACTATCACCGTGGTCACTTTTAAAGCTCGGGCACACAGAATGCGATTCGGTCGCGCGATTAGAACGAGCTGTTATTTTCCGCGGCGAATGCCACCAAAACGCAATATGGTCTAAACCGGTTGATCGTAGTTAAATGGTGATGATCAATTTATTATTTTGTGTATTTATAGCGTTTACTCGAATGCAAGCGTTTGATGAGCTTTTCAACACATTCGTCGTTCATTATCGCCGAGAACGCTGCATTATTCGTAGGAAACTACATTGCGATCTGATTGACTCCACTCAGTTTGAACGTGATCGGTGCCATTCAATATTTCAGTGCACAAAAATAAGATGGTGTTCGGTGTTTTTAAGAACGTCATTGGGGCGTCCGAAACGTTTTCCTTTACACCTACTTGTTTCGATTAAAGTTGCTGAGAAAATATCATCTTATTCGCTTAAACCTTAATCTAAATTGGGCGTATGACTCGAATCGGGATTCTCCCCGGTTCTATCAATATACTTCACCCGTCTAATTGTCGACATCTTTACTTAACGAATATTTTAATATTCGCCAGTTGTGTTTATATCCTGTTCTACATTTTTATTTGTACGTTTCAAATACAAAATAAATAACGTATTCCCCCGAAAGTATCTCGATACGTTATAATCGTTTATCTGCTTATGATCACCCTCTCTGGCGGCATATAACAGACCGCCACAGCTTTCGTTGCGTAATGATAACGCTTCAAGTTTCTGCTCGCATCATTGCCGGAGATAATGATTCAGTAGCGGCGTCAGAAAAATTACAGCGCCGTTTAAACGACTTGAACATCTGGGCACGACAGTGGAGGGTTAAAATTAACCCATCGAAGTCAGTACATGTTGCATTTACAACTAGGCGGAACACATGCCCACCTATTGATCTTAAGGGTACGATCCCACAGGAAAATAAAGTCCGATACCTGGGTATATAGCTTGATCGCCGCTTGACCTGGAAGGAACACATCAGGATCAAAGTTCAAGAGATAAAACTTAAACTGCGGAACATGTACTGGCTCCTGGGCAAAACTTCCGAATTACCTCTAAAATCGAAATTATTGCTTTACAGAGCAGTTATTAATCCGGTGTGGACATATGACATATCAGTCTGGGACACAGTATCAATATCGAATATCAAAATGGTGCATCGATCTCAATCGAAAATACTAAGGTTAATAGCCGGTGCACCCTGGTATATACGAAATGAAAATTTGCATAAAGACCTAAAAATACCAAAAGTGCACGAAGTAATTCTGGATTGCCGTAGAGGTTACTTACACAGGTTAGAGGGTCACTCTAACCAGCTGGCGGTAGATTTATTAAATCATGCCAATTGGCCTCGCAGATTGAACTATCGCACACCTTTAGATCTTCCCCGCCGGTTTAAATGATTGAAAAGGTAGTTCGGAGTGTCATTGTTGAATGACATCTCCCATCCTGTCGTAGCTTACATTCCATTTGCTTATTGGCTACATCAGCCAGATTGCAATTTGTATATACATATATATATATTAAAAGAATCATTCGGATTCCAGACCCAGTAGAGATGAAAATTCTAGACGTTAAAAAGGCTATCCGTCCAAATTGACCGGTAAATAAGTACCAGCTTCCGGGAAAAAAAACAAGCCGAGACAGGTCGCTTGACAAGTTTTCTATAAATCTTCGCGTTGATAAGGATTGCTCAGACGACGTTACCTGCTTTTGGAATGGAAAGCATGTATATTATTAGTTCGCGTACATGCATTTCGTAAAGCGTGTATTAGCTTTTAGATCGCTTTTTAATTCTTAAGCACAATATTCATCAATTAGGTATTGCGCCTATATTCCCTGACCGTTATTGAAACTGCATAAGTCGCTCGTATTTAAAAATAAATATTAAAAAAAATTATGATTTTTTATTAATGTTTAATACATACGGGTAAAAATGACATCTCTGATCTTTTTAATATTTTTGAATTTTTATAGAATCGATCACTAAACGAACAATTAGTCGAGTTAAGAATTATCATGTTTAAAATTAAGGAATTCATAACTCCATCCATAGTCAAAGGCCCGGTTCGAAAAGAAATATTTTATTTTGGTTTTCGTTGATTTTATTCTTACCTAACGTATCATTCTGCGTAGAAGCTAACGAAGAATGATACAAACAGCAAATCTCCTTGTCGCTGCTGCGGCTATATCAAACTTGCCATCAGATAATCTCCTATTTAACGACTATTACCGGAGGAAATTCAAACTGAATAACTAAAGCAATCAGCACATCGTACTGAAATTTGAAGAAAATACCTAAACCCCTTATACTTCGAAAACATACCGCTCGCTCCATCATATTTTCGTACGTCCTGCACCATGGATAATACCCCAATTCAAATCACTGACGAACTTTCGGTGTCAACAATAAATTCCGTGGGCATCGTAGACTTTCAGTCAAGATTAAACAAAATTTTGGAGCGTTTCCCGAACAGCATACACTGTTACACAGATGGATCAAAAACAGTATCAGCGACCGGAGTGGCTTTCTCCATTTCAGACACAATAAGCAAAGCCGAAAAACTACCACCAGAAAGCTCAATTTCAACTGCTGAGCTGTATACAGTATACCTAGCATTACAGGAGATATGGAAATCGCGCGCAGCTCAATATTAACAGACTCGATTAATGCACTCACAAACATTCGAAGCATATTCAACAGCAACCCAACTGTACAAAGAATCCATCAAACCTTATCACAATTACAATCCGCCGGAATAGATATACAGTTCATATGGATCCCGAGCCACAAAGGAATAGAAGGCAACGAAATTGCTGATAAGTTAGCAAAAAGCTCAATCTCGCTACTTTCAGATCCAAATGCCGAAATCATATTAACAGCAGATGATCTAAAGACTAGATATAAGAAGAAAATTACAACACTGTGGAATTACGAATGGGTGTCGACTTTATCCACAAAACCACCTCAGAAATATAAAAGGAAAGATAGAAGAATGGAAGTCATCCGATCGAAAATAAGAAATAGTTTTAACTAGATTAAGACTTGGTCACACACGTTAACTCACACCTATTCAATAGTGTACCACCCCCTTCCTGTCCTTTCTGTAACACTCCTTAATTCACTCTTCGGCATATCCTAACAAGTTGCAACCATTTACCCGACGTCAAAAGTTTAACCTATCCGCTAATCTATCCCAACTACTGTGTAATAATAGCCCTCATTTAAACGATCTCTTCCTATTCCTCAATGTAATCTATATAATGCCATATAAATAACTTTATACTTTCGGCTTGATAACCTCGTAGCTGTGTTAAAGCCGATAAAAAAAAAAACAAAAAAAACATATTAGAAATTATTAAGATATATATATATATAATGTATGTTTGGGTGTGTTACGCGATTAAAGGGATAATGAAAGCGATGATCGCAGGAGAAATAGTTTATGTTTGAAGAGAAAGATGGAGGTTACCTAATTGCGTATGTGGTTGTGAACGATCGAAGGCGAAACATACGAGGTAATAAAACACGGATGAACGGTTTAGGTATGGATATGAAAAACAGCAAGAGACACGTGTATAGATGGTGGAGTGACGTTGGCATAATTGTGGGAAAACGCCATATGACTAATACGGGCTTTATAGGGCGGCAAAAAAAATTTCCCAATACCAAAGCAGAACCCTCTATAATGTGGAACGAGAGGAGTTTAACATTGTTAAGTAGTTATTCCTTCTGGGGTGGAAGAAGACACCGTTAAATTATATACACGGGTGGACATTCACTTGCGACTATGCCTATACGATATATATATGTGTGTGTGTTTTGCATTATTTACATCCATATTTGTGTTTAGTCAGCGTGTACACATTTGTTTGATATATGTATGTTAGTTTGTGTGTGTACGTTTTGCATTTATTTACATCCGTATGTGTGTATTAGTCAGCGTGTACACTTTTATCTAATATATGTATATTAGTCACTGTGTACATTCTTGTTCAATATGTGTAAGTGTATGTATTTTTATCTGCATATTCATATTATATACATATGGTATGTGTTTGTGTAAACAATATATAATATCGTAAATATGTGTGCGTGTGTGCAACATGATTATATATGAGCATACTTGCTCACATGTAATATTTAACTTGGATATGTGTTCAAGTGTATCCGATCTAATTAAAAATCGAACGTAAATATCGATAATGCCGAAATATTATATTAGGTAGGCGTACGGAACGATAAAATTCGATTCCCTTGTAAGTAAAATAATCGTAAAAATCGATTTTCATTATATAATTAAAATAATAAAAATATTTTATATATATATAATATATATATATTCTGAATTTCGCTAAAAGTTAATTTTTGTATATATATATATATATAATTTAATTATCTTTCTCCGAGCCGACAGCATTATAAAAACGGTTATTAATTTTATGGAATTAATTTTTTCTTTCACTGAAACAACCATCAATCTTATTATCTACAATTACCGCATCTATGGCGTAATAAATATACTAAAACTTCTCTGTTCAGGTGTAATTAAATATCGGATACCGGTATACAGAGCCTACGAATCGTGAAAGAAAAATTACCTCCCCGAATTCGCCCTTTGTACTGGATTCTCAAAATCGGCTCGCGGTATATTTTCTTAAACGTAATTAACGTGAAATATTTGCTCGCTAAAAGAAAACTGCTTTAACAGATTTCAAATAGAATTACGAACGAATAATATATATATATATATGTATCTCATTTTATTCATGTTTAATCGTTTCTAATTAATAAAAATTTATAAATAAACTCGTCGATAAATTCATTAAATTAATCGGTTAAATAATTTACTAAATTAAATTAATCAACTAAATAATTAGATTAATTTAATCAATTAATTAATTAAAACAGTTATTTGTTTATTTATTTTTATTCGTTCAAAACCAAGTAAATTTGAGTTTCAATTCCTCTATCGTGGAGATGCAAACGATGTGCTAGTCGAAAAATATGAACCAGTCTTAATGTAATACATTTTGAAATTCTTATCACAGTTAGAGAAATGAAGAGGTCGAACATAGATATACTCTGGAGTGAAGTCAGATAGCTTGAATGTGGAATCCTAAAATCTGAGGGAGTTCAGATTTATTATTCTGGGAGTACCGATTGGTTCAAGCAATAATTGAGTTGCAATGGTTGAATTCAATAAACAATCGTATTATTTTTCTCACCTTGGAAATAATGTATCGTCGAATTAACATCATCCGAGTTTACGCGCCCAACAACGGATAAATCTAAAGACGAAATTGAAGAGTTCTACAGTAATCTAAAAGAGGCATTAGATACAACTGGTGAAAATACGAGTCAAAATTGGTGAATAAGATGAATTCATTGGAAAATATGGTCTAGATAACAGAAATCAGAGAGCAGACAGGTTATCGCAGTTTTGTACTAAAGCAGAACTAATAATTGCTAACACTTTTATGAAGCACTTTTTCAGCCGATAGTGAAGGTACTTATACTCCGTAATAAAATTGATTATATTCTATTATACCTAAAATTTTCGAGATATATGCACAATGTTATCTTATTTTTTGAACGAGCGACGAGAATTAAGATTTCATCGCTTATTCATTCGTACCTTTTCTGATATCTACCTACAAGATGACCCAGAGAAGACGGACGGTTTTGTTTTTTGAATAGCGTATTTGGTAACACTGTTACAACGCAAACCCACGTTTAGTGTACATATATTTTGTCTTCAGTTGTCGCGGCATCCTATAACGGGAAAGAGAACTCGTTTTTACGCTGCTTACGTACATTTATGAAACTGGGTAATTTATGTCGTGAACCACTCTAATTTGTCCCCCTATAGACGCAACGTCTGAATATATATGTAACTGAAGTCCAAGTTTTGCGAACGATTATTTAAATGTAATATTTGAATTAACTCTTTCGATTGTACACATTATACAATTTCGATAGAAAATGTTGAATTTTATACGGGTGTTTATTAAAAAACCAGACTGTTTCTTATTAGGTAAACTGTAGATAATTTTGAATGTATTTATGTAAATATTTTTAAAATTGAGTTCCGTTAAAACTCATATAGCGGACATGCCGGCTGAAAGGGTTATGCGAAAACTAGATTTTACCATGATTAGAAAAACGAACTCTTTCAAACGTATACTTTCGTTATCATTTATCTGTAAAAAAATGTCGGTCGCTTAATTATATATCGATAAGCCCGCGAATACGTTTACCGTAGTTGAATATCTTATATTGGTATCCTCGCTTAGTATCGCGAAGTGTGCTCTGTTTGATATTTCATTCAACTCGTTCAACAAATCACGAATAAATAAATCGTAATAACGATAAACAGCGATTACCGATAGCGACTCGCTATTTTCTAATCGAAGTTTTATACGGAGAAATATAATTTTTCAACGTCGCATTACGAGATATTTACTAATGTAATTTACATTATCACATATACATCGCTGACCAACCGCTTTCAGCTCGCTGACTATCGCTACATTGTACGATCGTGTTATAAGATTACTTTCGTCTGTATAGAGACATAACATTTAATAAGAATAATAACGATAATTTATTGAAAAAAATTTTGGTCGAGTAGTTTTTGAATTATTCGAAAAACAACAATGTCCGTCTTCTCTGGGTCACCCGCATGTACACATCTCGAAAATCTCGAAGCCGGGAGATATGAAAATTAGTGAAAAAAAAATCATATTTTAATAGTAGTGAAATTATGTTTCTGTAAATCGCAAAATTTTTTGGAAAAATGAAAATTTTCAATAGCACATGATAGAGTAGAGAGAAGTGCGCTACCCTGTAGAGGAAATTTTCACTACTAATCACTAGTATTGATATGTGATTTTTGTTCAAATGTTTTAAAATATAACATATCTTAAATGTTCGAAATCATCTAACTCGTCTGCTGTTGTACAATCAATAATAAAAAATTAACTGAAACATTGGAAACATACTTTTTATATATATATATATATATATATATATATATATATATATATATATAATATTTTAAATATTTAATTAGTTAACCTAATCTTGTAGGCCTAATAATTTATTTCTAAATAATATATAATTAGGTAACGCATCTTAAAGAGTATCCTAACAATTTGTAAAAATAAATTACGTGAATAACCTACATCCTTTAAAAATCAAAAAATTACCGTAGCAAACAAATCAAATATTACCGTTAACAAACAAGTAACAAGCCGCAATAATAAATACAATAATTTATTAAGTTATAATGGTTTATAATTTATAACAGAATTGATAATAGACTACACCAGAACGCTGTATCTTGTAATTGATCTTATAATCGATACATCTGAACCGTTATATTTAAAATTTAGTTCGAAATTGTACGATCAATAATAAAAAAATTAACTGAAATATTTGAAAAATACTTTTTTTTTTTTATATTACACTTTAAATATTTAATTAGATAACCCGGGCCATTGCATTAATAATAATAATAATCTACATAATTATCAACATCATTATGATCATAATATGTTATTAAAGAATTATTCGGTTAAATTCAATTCTATAAAAGCGATTGTATCGAATTAAATTAAACTTAATTCTATGAAATTAAAGTAGACTCAATTCAGTTCTATTAAATTCTATTGTATTAAATTCGAAAATGAATTTATTTTCGACTATATCGTCATCTCTTCATTTTCGACCAGCACATCTCTACTGTTGCATAATAAAACAAAATACCGAGCTTCAAAATTAATTTAAAATGTAATATTAATAAAACAATAATAATTTTAAGGGGTTAGTTAAAAAAAAAAATTGGTCAAAATTGAGTAAAGTTCTCGTGAATTTCATAGACTTACCCGTACCACCAATCCGACGTTTTACTACGTATAGTTATTTTTTTCCTAGTATAGTTCCGAACGGAGTATAAGAACCGCCAAAAATATGTAAACGCGAAAATTTCCCGCCTCAAAAAAACCGCGAAATTTTATTTATTTATTTTATTATTATTACGATTACGATTATTATTACGATTATTTGTTAAGATACTTTACCGAATAAACGATTACGCGCACTCGCGAAATAGTAGACGCATTAACAACGAAAATGAAAAATTTTAAATATAATTTTAAGTATAGAATTTTAAAATTCAAATTTCAAATATTAAACGGAAAAATTACGATAATAAATTTTTTTAACGGAAAATACAAAGAAATCGCGAACAAAATTTTAACACGAAAGCATTTATACCAGAGCGCTTCGCATTAGCCGATAATCTAACCGACTGCTTCGCTAAAACTGACGCGCGGTAACCGTCGTCGAACAAGAATGCGGTTTATAGTCGACGGCTTTAATCCCTCTCAGAAAAAAATCTCTTCCACCACCAAACCCCGCACTATGAAAAAGGACGAATGGACATCCGCAGTAAAACGTAACTATATATAATAATAATAATAATAATAATAATAATCGGTGAATATAATAATAACAGTATGGAAGTGAATTGCTTTTAAACGATTACTTTACAAAAGAATAAAATAATTGTAAGTTCTATCCGAGGATGGAAGATAATTATTTCTTCAATTACTTCATCCGATTCAACAGTCGCTGTACAATTTAATCTGAAACTTCCGACGTAAATATTTCCACTAGAAGTACAATTTATTATCATTATGATTAAATTAAATTAACGTACCATGTGCAGCAGCCAAGAAACACGATAGGAAAAGAGGATTAGATTGAGGGGAATATAGTGACTGGAACGATGGGGGGGAAGGTAATTAGATTCGACGATGAAATATGGTCATCTTTAAAGAGGAGATGAAGCGAAGGAGGAAGATTAAGAGAAGGGGTATGAGGGACAATTAACTAGAATATGGGAAATGGAGAGGATAATGTTACAGTCGAAACACACTGGAGACAAAGTTTTATTAATAAGATACACATGAGGGAGAGGCGTATGACCAAAGCGAAATCTGGTGATGACCTGGAAGCGAGATCGAATGTTTGATTTTCCGCAGTTTGTTGGTTTGTGACGTCATCAGTTGCCATTTTTTCTATCATAATGCGAGAGAAATTTAAGATCAGGCGCTGAAACTGGAGCATTGTGCAATACTTTACTCATTATTATTATTATTATTATAAAATATAATTGCACCGTTATTAATGCAAAAGCAATACGTAATTGATTTGTAGCTAAGTAAAACGCGTTCACATCTAGTAGAAGTAGATGAAGTAGAAGCGAAATTTCTAATCGTACATATTCGAACAAACTAATATCGTAATTTCCAATCCGCCCAAGTGCGAATTAGCTCTGATGGATTCATTTCCTATCTTTTTTACGCTTCTAGCCATGGTCTCCTTTAATCATCTCTCCTACAATCGCGGAGAATCACTTCGAAGTTTTCGTCAAATACAACATTAAAATTCCGCGAGATTATTAGTAAGAAATTTACTTTTGTTGTTACCTTCTTTAGAAACGTAATTTCTCTTTTCAGGATTTACATTCGAGATAGATTAAAGTATATCATCGGTTTTTGTAATTGAAAAGTACAAAATAGAACGCATAGCAATCTTGTCATCGGGCTAATGTCGAAGCGACGTATAAAACTAATAGGAATTTAGTACATTATACCAGTGCCGAGCTATGTAGCGGAAATCCGGCCTTTAACAAAAGAATTAGCGGATAATATTGGGAAGGAAGACGAAACGGACGCTGCTGGGAATAAGAGATTAAAAGACAAATACGGAAAAACACAGGGTTCGAGAACATTATATCCAGAATGGCAACAAACAAATTGAACTGGACAAGGCATGTAGCACGGCTGACAAACGGAGGATGATAATGAACCGGCGATCATACACTGATTGGCGGAAACAAGGAAGACCTCCAAGGAGTAGACAGACGAACTAATAGAGCAGACACGTCTTCCATGGATGCGTGATGAGGCTCAGAACGGACAATGACGGAAGAATTTGATAGAACGCCAATATTGACGTCAAGAGGTTCAAAGAAGAAGAAGAAGAAACAAAACAGTGTAATATTCGACCATGTGCACACTTGCACGAGTTATAATAAGCAAATAAACAAATAAAAAATTTGTACGACTTGGTCGAAATAAATATAGCATTTAACGAAATGAACCGTCTTAAATTATGCGATCGAGAACAACATTAGAAGCTACAAATAATATAGATAATACGTAAATGGGCATACATAAATATATATACATATATCATCATCATCATCATGGGTGTTTCAGTCATTTGACTGGTTCGCCCCTATCGTCCAAGTCCTCCACCTTTTCCTATCCGCTGTCTGTCTTTTTAATTCCCCATAGGTCTTAATATTTGCTTCTTTCTTGACTGTGTCTATCAGCGTCTGTCTTGGTATTCCTTTCGGTCTGCGCATCGGTATTCGCCCTTCTATAACATCTTTTAGTAGGCTATCATGCCTTAACACATGTCCGATCCATTTTAGTCTAGACTTCCTGATCGTTTTCAAGAGTGATCTTTCTTATTGCACTCTGTGGAAAACTTCTTTATTAGATATCTTATCGACCCGTGAGATTTTCAATAGTCGTCGCCAGCACCATGTTTCGAAAGCTTCAATTTCTTCCTTATCTCTTTTATTTAGCGTCCAAGTTTCCGCCGCATAAAGTGCCACTGCCCAGACATATGATTTAACTATACGTTTACGTAATCCGATGGAAAGCGTGCTCTGCGTAATTATTTGTCTTTTTCTCATGAATGCCATTTTTGCCATTGCAATTCTTTGTCGGATTTCGTTGGTGCAATATACGTTCCCTGTTATTATATGTCCTACATATTTAAAACATTTAACTTGTTCCAATTTTTAATCAAGTTAATATATATAATATATATAATATATATATATATATACCTGCGTGTAACTATTTTGTTAAAATTATATAATTATAATCGAAGGCATAACATACACGATATAAAATATAATAAATAAACAAAATAACGATCAATTGTAGTTTGTGCACGATGCTATAAACGAACAAAACTTATTTCAATAAAACAGTCCGGGACGATACGAGCTCCCTATAGGGTGTACAAGTATTTAATGTTTTAAAATTGTTCTATCTTCTTGATAAGCAACATTTCTTGACATAGAACAATCCAATTCCAAAAATATTTATATAACATGTTAAAAAATTTTCCAGATCTAAAGAACAGTATCATACATAAAAAGATTACTTTATATTTGAGCCGTGCCAAAGAAAAAAATGTTTAGTTTTTCCTAAAACACTGATAATGCGTAACTGAAGGTTTAATTCGAAATAAGTAAATGTGTTATTAAATGTTTTTTGATTAATTACTTTATTTTTTTTTATTTTTTTATTTTTATTTTTATTTTTTTTTTGTCGTACGGTTTCCTCTTTTCAAAAGATTAATATTATATTTATCGAAATTTAATTAATGATAAAGTAGTAAAATTATTATATGTCAAGATGAATTTGTTTACTTCTTAGTCGTAAATGTTTATTTTTTCGTTCAAATAAATGTTTCATCTTCTTGATTGCAATTAACTAGATTTCGAAAATCTCCTTCTGGACATTCCGGTGTAATCAGATTAGTCGTATCTAGCGTATTTTCTATAGTACATTTCTTTCATCTTCATCGACTCCGATACCAATTGTATTGTTTATTTTTACGTCCAGTTGATTTTCTAACAGTCCACCCCAACGTCGAATTTCAAACGTTCAGATTTTGTTCATTGTTCCAGTGTCGATGTTTTTGCGACCAACAAATCACCAAGCTGAGATCATACCTAAGTTTTCATCAAGTTCTTCCGTACGATGATCGGCATTTATTCTCGATACTTTCTTTGTAAGCATCGCAATACGGTCGTTAAGTGTTTTAGATATAATTATTATTACGTATTATCTTCAGGACAGATGAATATTTTACTCCCTTCACTTCATTTCAATATATACGCGGAATATACCGTAAGACTGAAATAACTTCTTAAAGACGGGACAGTTACAATACTATCGCCCGTATATAATGTATCAAATCACCGATACGCTGAAGGCACCATCCTGAGAGCTACAAATATCGAAAACAGAATTTTATTATCGCGGAAAGTGGAACAAATTGACAACAGCTACCGATTTTTTTTTTTTTTTTTTTTATTTACCGAAAGAAGAGGAAAATGTTGATAATTGACTGTTCTAAAAAGAACTCACCAAAAGTAGAAAGCACAGACGGAATAGAACCCGCCGATAAGTTCGCATATTTAGTTTCGATTACTGATAATAGTGGACGATGCAAATTAGGACGACGACACTGAGTAGAAACAGTTAAAATCGCGGTGGGCCATTTAGCAGAAATTTGGCGTGATCAAACGATAAATAAAAAAGGGAGTAATTGGTCAGGTCATTAATATATTTAATGGTTCTGAAACGTGGACAATACACCGAGCAGAACGCTTGCTCATCGAATCTTTCAAATTGTGGCGTTCCAGACGAATGTTACTTATCTGTTAGACGACTAAGAGTATCGATTAATCTGCACTACTCTCGAAAGTCGGTGAAACTGGACTACCGGAAAAAATTCTCATCAGAAGTGTACCGTTTTTTTTTTCTCATACAAAAAGAGAAAATGGTTTGGAAACGACCTTTATCGAAGGGAAATTGGATGGAGAAAGAGAGATCTGTGTAGATGGTCAGATGAGTTAACCCAGTTATGGAGAAAAGTTTCAACACAGACAATTGGCGCAAACTACGTCATAAAGACCGTTTTTTTGTCTTATAATGTTCCTACTAGGAATGACATTCAGAATTTATATATATATATATATATTACGACGATCGTCGTATGTTCACATCCTGATAATTTAATTAATCGAGAAGAACCAGCGAGTTTTAGTTAAATGAAGAACCAGTTAATTTTTTAATTATTAGAGAAGAATCAGTTGGTCAAGACTATATAAAAGTTAGTTAGTTGTGAGCTAGCGGTTGTTCAAGTCGGTTGTCAGAATCAGATCCAACAGGAAGAAAACATGGTCGGTGGGTTACATTATGAATCCGGTTAGTTTTATATATATATATATATATATATATATATATATATATATATATATATATATATATATATATATATATATATATACATTACTCAAATAAAATATAATTTTATTGTATTTAACCGATTCGCCGATAAAGAATAGAAATGTGTTACAAATGATCAAATTCTTAATGTAAAATTAAATTCGTTCATTTAACGCACATGTAATTTATAATATTTTAAATTATTATTTCTTTTTTATAAAATGAACTATTTCTTTATAAACACCGTGTTATAGTTTATCACTGAAATAGATAAAGAAAAGTGTTTAAGGACGATTGAGAGAAAGAATAGTGTAGTATATTAATGTATATATTAGCATACGAGGATCCTAAGTGTGAAGTGATGTAGTCGGTAGAAATCTGTTAGGCACGTATTTGGGTTCTCACTTAATATATCTATATATATATATATGTATAAATATAATTAACAAAACAAAATAAAAACAAAGTTAATCTTTCATAAAATCACTACTCTCCAATACATCAAAATATATATATATATATATATATATATATATATATATATATATATATATATATATATGAATTGAATTATATAATTTTATTATTTGTCTAAAAAATTCTTTATTTCGTGGTGTTGAGCAAATTTATAACTAATTTTAATCGTATAATTTTCAAAATCTACATCGTGGCATTTTAAAACGAATTTAATTACCCAAGTCGTGACTTGCAATTTATAAGTGTTATTTTTTATTACGAAATTTAATAATACTCTCATGCTGACCAGCTTTTAAAGTCACACATCGTGGTCGGGATTTTATGACGAATTATATTTTTACATTAATTTATTTCATTTTTTATCGCGGTGGTCGCTTTACGAAGAATTATAATTGTTGAATTAATTTATTTTATTTTTATCACCTTGGCCACTTCACAAAGAAATTATGCATTTCAACCGGTTAGATGTCTCAACAGCTAATAAACTGACGAAAGTTACCGAATACCAAAACTCGAACTAGCTGACTTATGATAAAATTAATTCAAATATTAAAATTTTAAGTTTATGCATTATTATTTTTATCGTTTTTACACGTTAACATTTGAGATACGTACAATGAGTTTAAATATCGATATATATATATTATATATATTATATATATATATATATATATATATATATATATATATATATATATATATATATATATAAAAACAAGAATTCCTACGGCGAAAACAGCATTTAAAAATATGGAAAAGGTATTTGGAAACCAAAGCACGACTCTAAATCTAAGGAAAAGAATAATCAGCGTCTGGAGTGTGCTAAAGTACGCCTCCGAACTAAAGAAAATAAACCCTTTCGAAATGTGGAACTATAGCAGGCTGATGAAGATATCGTGGACAGATGACTAATTCCGCTGTATTGGTAAAAGCAGAAGAAAAAAGACTATTGGAGGATATTAAAAATCGAAAACTGAAATACCTGTCACATAAAATTCTAGATAATAGAATCTTCATGGTAGCAATTCAAGGGAAAATTACTGGAAAACCAATAAGACGAAGAAGACGGCTGGAACTAATGACAACGAACATACAGAACTTACAAAAGACAATTGCTCTCTCTCTCTCGAAAGCGAATAATATGAATGTATGCAATCTCCTGACTCAGTAGAAGTAACTATAACGATGATGATATATATTATATATAACAACAAAAAACATGCACAATATACGTAAAATAATAAATATATATATATGTTTATAATAAAGCGTAAAACATAAACCGGACTAGCTACCGCAGGAAGGAACTGACGTCTGCAGACGGATGCGTACGATATTATTAAAATATCTACTCCACTATCTGGACCGTATGTTCACTTCTTAAAATCGCGCGATATCGACCGATTTTGCAAGCGATCGTTTATTCATTTTGTTTTTCAATATTACTATTATTATATGGATTTCCGGTATTTATCGCGAATTGTTTATTTAAAAGTATATTTAAATTTACATCGCCAGACATACTACATTACGTACAATTTTACAAATGACTAGACTTTAAAATAAGAGAAAATCGTACAATTGTTTTTTTTTTTTTTTTTTTAATACTTATACACGACTTACGAGTATTTATAAAGTCGTGTTGCCCTTGTGAAAGAACATTCGATACATATCTCATTCTACCGTTCGTCGAGTGATACTACGGATGACAGTACGGACGATACTATGGACGATACTATGGATGATACTATGGACGATACTATGGACGATACTATGGACGATACTATGGACGATATGGACGATATTAAAAACGCTACTACTACTATATAAGTAGGCTGATTACTTCATATTCGTTATCAGCCAATTCTAGTGTATAACCACAAAATTCTCATAATTCGTTGCAGATACAACGTTCGTTTTTTGTTCGGTCATTTATCACTATATGCACTATATGCACTATATGCCGTTACGTGTATATGTCATTATTATTACTATTTCTATGCTACTGGGAATTATTCTAAGTGGGTTCTTATCTATATCGTGTCAACGAATAATATTAACATATAAGCTAGATTTATGTATATTATACATTTTATTTTTACTAATTTTTATTTTGAACTTTATATTTTAATTAATCAATTTAATTTCCTAATGTACCCCCTCTACTCTCTCTCTCACTCTACACACATATATATATATATATATATATATATATATATATATATATATATATATATATATGGCAAGGTCATAAATAAAACTTTATCGCCTGGAAAATTTGAGTATATTTGTGTCTTTCTTATGAGTTCCGAGATATCGAGGAATCCCCGACAATGAAATTGTAGATTCATTAGCTAAAGGTGGGTCTTCTAGTGTTGTGGTATTCTCTTCAGTTTCAGCACTTGATATCATACATTTAATACAGTAGGAACATAAGAAACTCTAGAAACAGACATATGTGGAGTATATACAGCAGTCACCTCTTACTATCAATTGCAACCGTCTCTTCCTAGATTTCCATTGTTCCACTTTTTTAAAAACATTAAGCGGAGCGGAATTATACTTAACAGCGGATTGCGGTTCGGGCATTATTTGTTGCCGGACCTCCTTATGCAGCTTAGAGAAACTCCATACTGCCCTCTAAATGCTGGACGTGCAATTTGCAATCCTGATCACGTGCTCATCGAATGCCCTTCTTTAATAACATTACGCTCTGAACTGTACCCCTTAAATTACTGCGCGCGTCTCGTAATCATCCTCCTTATAACGTATTGTCCCTTCTTCATCTTGAGAATTTGAATCTGTTTCCGGAGCGATATTTCTAGAGAAGTTGTCGGAGTTCATAGAAATATAACTTAGTAAGTACAGTATCACATAGGCTGCAAGGGCATTAAAAGAAAAATGTTCAGAAAGCTTTAGATTCACGTAGGCACTGAAATAAAATACTTCTAAAAAGGAATTTACAACACAAATTTAAAAAAAAAAAATTGAAAACGGAATAGTCGATTATTATTATTATTATTATTATTGTGCTACTTAAGGGACTTCAACACGTTTCGTCAATTTTCAGGATTTTTGATTAACTTTTAAATTTATTTTGAAAATTCAGAAATTGTAAGGTAGGAAACTCATATACACATATAATATATGTATATATATATATATATATATATATATATATATATATATATATATATATGTATATATATGTATATATATATATGTATATATATATATGTATATATATATATATGTATGTATGTATGGTGTGTTTGCGTGGGAAAGAAAGAGAAAAAATAAAATTCACACATGTTCTAAACGGAACGTGCGAAACATTTAAATTACCATTTTCCATTGAATTGAAAATACTAGGTTAATATAAAGGAAGTTTAGAATCCTCATAAAAAATTTAAAGGTAAGCAGCCTATACAAAAATATGACTCGTTTAAAGGTGATAACGTTCAGGCCTATTCAATTTTCAAAGCTGACGAATGGTTTTTATTTTTCTTTTAACACCGCAGTCATCATTTTTTATTACTACTATTATTATTATTAGCGTCATTATAATTATTTTAAATTAACCGTCGAGAAAAACAAATATTACTGTTGTTAATTTTGAAAATTATGAAACAAAAAATATAATATTCACGAGTATTAAAAAACAAATATAGAGACGCAATTGCTCGATTAAAGGCGAACAGGAATATTGTAATATGCTTCATAGATTTTGTTCGATCGTGTTAATCATAGTAAAATGCTCGAAATAACACAGAAATATAACCTAGAAGATAAGGATTTGGGCATAAGAAAACATTTATATTGGAAGTGCAAACATAAAGATTGGCACAAATTACTCAAATATAAATGCGAAATAAGTAGGGGAGTAAGGCAAGGATGTCTCTTGTCGCCTAGATTGTTTAACGTATATGCGGAAGAAATTTTTAAAAAAAGTCGGAATTGAAGAAATCAGTTTTAAAATAAACGGCCGCTGAATTGGGGAAATACGCTGCGCAGATGATAAAGTTCTCATAGGGGAGTCATATGATAGATCGATGAAATAGTACAGGCGTAAAATAAGGTATGAAAATTAACGCAAAGAAAATAAAAGTGGTAGAAATTTCAAGAAGCAATAGTAAAAAAAGTCAAGATAAAACTCGGTGATCAAGAAATAGAAAATGTAGATGAATTTAACTACTTGGCAGTGCAAATAAATCGAGGTGGAAAACATCGAAAAGAGATAAGAACAAGAATTTCCACAGCGTAAACAGCATTTAACAATGTAAAAAAAAGTGCTTGGAAACCAAAGCACGAGTCTAAATCTAAGGAAAGAATAATGAGATGTTACTTCTGGAGTGTGCTAAAATACGCCTCCGAAACGTGGACAATGGGAGCAGACTGCGAAAAGAAAATAAAGCCTTTCGAAATGTGGAACTAAAATCATTTTAATGCTGATGGAAGACCATAGTGGATATGTTCAGCCTAGTATGTTTGGCAGTGTAGCAGAAGGTGTTATATTGTTAATTTAACATTACTGCAGGAACAAATCGGTGGTGATTCTCTTCTGATCAAGTGTCTATGAGTGCTTCGTATGACCTAGTAATATACGATGAATGACTATTTCTAATGAATATTACAACCTATCGCAATGTTTATTTATTTTTTTTATTTTACTATTAAATTGCAATTGCTTCAGGGTTTACTAGCAACTGGTTTTTGAAACTAAAAAATTATAAGAAGTTAATGCTGGAAAATTTGTCACGTGAAGGAGAATGTATACACAAAACACAAGCATTGCAAACAAAAGAATGTTTTCGAAACGCAAAGAAAGGTTAAAAAATGGAAATATTTACAACGTAAAAATAGCTGGACGAATGCTACATAACTTAAAGTAATCTAAAGTATTCAATGTAGATTCGTTATTTCGAAAAATGTCTAATAAAACAGAAGTTAACCCAGTTGTTCTAAAGATGTATTGAGGAAGAACATTGCATATTTATGTGTTTATATAATATGTATATATATATATATATATATTGATAGATGGACAAATAGACAAATAGACAAAATACACAGTTGGATTTAAAAATATAGTTGTTGGCTAGTAATTACGTGAGATGGTTTTATAATAATTTTGTTTTCCATCATTTTTCTTTCTATTCGTAAAATATGTTAGTTACGATTGATATTATTAATTCAACGATTAAATTATTATCCAGTATTTACCGTATAACAAGGATTTCCTATCGTTATTCTTGTACGAATTTAAACATTTGCCATATATAATTTTCAACTAAACGTAGCATATGATAGTGACAAATCTGTGAAGGAGAGTTGCGATCGGAATAACATAGGGAAGATGATTGAACCGGGCTACATGAGGTAATTCAGTTTGAACAACAATACTACAGGTTTTACCGTTGATTGAAGAATTATGTATACTTTCAAGCCAGTTGGTTTTAAAAGTCTCAATCATGCCATTCGCTTAAGGGAATTGATGGAAAACTATCTCCAGAATTAATATTCGCTAAAATATCAACTCTGTCGTTCATGGAACTACCACAATGACTAGGTATGCATAAAATCTTCAAGCCGTTTCGGTTTTACCGGACGGTAAATAACTTTTCTGATTCGCCCAAGTATTTGCGCAGACTTTTAAACTTGTCGAAAGTTTTCAACCGAAAGCAAAAAATAAATTTTCGGTTCAAACTTTCTTTCAACATAATAAGTGATGGGTGAGTAGATTTGAAAAAACCACACTATAAGACCGGTTTTATAAACCATTTCAATTTTGATTCGGCAACTAACGTTTATAAACTTTTCGAGAACTTTTATCATACGTCATATCGAAACTTCGGGTTACTACCGGGCGCAGTCTATCGCGACTTATTTAACCTCCACAATTGTTCCTATAATAAACAAACCGTGACGTTATCGCCTTTTATACTATTTACTCGGGCCTTCGTTTCTATTTTATTTCTGTCATCACGACGCCGGTCAATTCGAATATAGGAAGTTGGCATAAATTTCTGTTGAAGCGTTACCAAAAACCGGAGTGTGAGACCATATTAACCTTTTCAGTCGCGTATTATCGAATGTTTTTGTGTTTTGATTTTTTTGTGCAAAATTATACATTTCGATGATGTAGGGAAATAAAAAAAAAAAAAAAATGGAAAAAATATAATAATTCGCGCATAATACTCCTTTTCGGACGACTAGATAATTTTTAATTTTGTAAATATTTTTTCAAATTGGAACGTTCTCTATTTATAAAAATAGACATTTTAGCAATCCACGCAAAACACGCTCTCGATCTCGTTATAGGATGCCATTAAAACTGGACAAAAATGAATCTCTCGTGTGTACACTAAACGTGGAGCACGCGGTTTACGTTTTAGCAGGCTTACCAACTGCCCTATCGAAAAACCAAAAACCGTCCGTCTCTTCTCTGGGTTACCCCACTGTATAAAATTTATAATTTTGTGTCCAAATTTTATAATGTGCGAGTTGAAAAGGTTAATCTTTAAATCAGGAATATTATTCATAATTTTTTTAAATTATCTCTTGTTTCGCTTTTTTAAAAATATTATTATCATTTATTTTAACCAGTCTGAGCGAATCGTTGCAAAAAATTAGTCTATTTAAAAGCAATTTTCGATCGATTTACCCACCTCACGTGTCGTTTTTTTTTTCTCGAACCGACCTAGAAGAGGTCGACAAAATTTTTTGGTTTTTGACAAATTACGCGAAGGAAAAAATTGAGAGCTATATTATCTGCTTGTATTTTACGTTAGTAATCGGTGTGGTCGGACTGAAAACGATTCGTATTTGTCAGTAAGGTAGGGTAGTTGTAAGGAAGGCGTCTATAAGTCGTTGGAGATGACCTTTTCGATAACAAAAACATTGGAAGTTCTTGGAGTAGGTGAAGATTGAGTCCGTTACATTTTTTCGCCTTATATATAAGTATATATATTATATATATATAATATATAAGTATATATATTATATATATATATATATATATATATATATATATACACGTAGCCCGTACTTCATTTTTCGACCGTCGAATCTTAAGACTTCAATCAATAAGGAATTCCATTAAAAATATGACAATACTACGAAAAAAAAAATGAAAAGCTAGGTACTTACATGTATATATATACACACGTATATATTAAAATGACATATATACATCTGTATAAGTCTATGTATGTCTGGGTGCGCAGGTTTTGAAAAAAAGTGCTTTATAATAGTCATAACGAATATTTTGTATATATATATATATATATATTTGGAACAAAATGAAATTAGGCGTTCAGTTGTTTAATTTCTTTTGTATTACTTCTCAGAAATTTTCTGCGCATTTATATTTCTCGGTTACTTTATTTCTGCCTGTTTTGGATGACCGCTAAAGTTGTCAAGAAGGATGTACTTCCCAAAAAATTGAACTCAGTACCTAACGAAATGGAGAAGTCGAACGTTATTGTAAATAAAATCAAACTAAAAATAATATGAAGGTTGTCTATTACAGCGGCACGCGTGGCAAATAGTAATTTAAGTCAGAAGAATTATTGACGGCTAATTTACTTTTCGTAATTTTTACTTTTTCTAAAAAATTATATATAATCTCTACACACATACATATACACATATATTATATATATATGTGTGTGTGATATATAGTTAACTCGAATTCATTCGAAACTGATTTTATACGTTATTTATCATTCGCGTGACTTTAAGTTCTACGCAAGTTTAGAGTACATATATTTTTGTCTATTTTTTTTCCTCGGCTAGTTCACATTCACGCTCTTACTTGAACATGTGTGCCTACATACGTACATATATATATATATGTGTGTGTGTGTGTGTGCATCGGTATCCGATTTAACGGACACCGGCTTATCAATATGAACTTCGGATGATACTCTGAAAATCCTTTTGTTTATCCTGGATGACGTCCGGCGACAGCGTCTGTGATATTCCGTTTGCGTCGACGTTCGATCAATTCGTACTCTTATATCGTGTAAAACTGACGGATATCTTAGCACGTGACCAAATTTTACACGTGACTCCTTTCCCGCGCGTATGTTTGATAATAAAAGTTTCGAGGCTTTCACCTAGATTAGTTCTAAATGTTGTTCTGTTCTTTGAATTCTATAGGTTGTTCTGTTTTTTGAATTCTAAAGGTTGTTCCGTATTTTAGGAGTCGGTGATGGGGTAATTTTCTCTATCCAAGACATCGTCGCCGATATTCTAAGATATTTGTTTTTGTAGCGCTATTTAGTACCCGACGTATGCGGTGGAACTTTAACGACGCGTTTTCTTTATTAATTAATTTTTCTCCCTAAACACTTCCTCTCCTTTTCTCATAGTTCCGAGAATACACAATACTTCTCAAATCATTCCTAGCGTCATTAGAACGTACCTTTCAAAATTTCCTTTGCAAATCTGATATTGATGGAAGGAAAATAAATCACCGGCGTTTCTCTAACGATATTATATTAAAAGAATAGGCACGTTTATTTCCCGTAGGAAAAATTGGATTTCAATAAAAGAACAACAAAAAAAAAACAGAATATAAATATTAAGGAAAGGAAGATCATCGACAAATGTTCCTCAGAAATTACAAACAAAAATATGTGGACAGGAAACGGTTCGCAGAATATATATATATATATATATACATATATATATATCAGTCGAGTAATTACCACGTAAAAAAAACAATACGCGAGGAAATTAAAAGACGAACAAGTATCTTGAGCGTAGAGCTTCGGGAAAGTCTCGAAAGTAAGGATATACATTCAACATCCTTAAAAAGACAGTGTGTACGATCAGTATGTGCTCCCAGTATTTATATGTGGACCGGAAACACGAATTCTTAAAGAAACTTGCCGTGACTCAGAGCGAATACGAAAAAGCAATCTTTGGCATTAATACATCAGAGCATACTAAACTACTGTATATTGAACGTGTAACGCAGATGAAATGGAAGCGGACACACACAATATTGTAAGTAAAAAAAATGAAGACAAGCGAATGAAATGAGTAATAGAATATCTTTCAATGAAGTTGCAGTAAGCCGAACAGAACGTGGCAGGACTATGTACAATCGGCGTGAAATGGTAGAAAGAGATTAAGCGGGAACGCTTAGATGCAACAGTTGGTTAGTACAAGTTTATTGTAATACTAGAAGTTACCCATGGCTTCGCCTGTGTAATTATTTTTTTAAATAAAATATCGCAATCTCTTTCTTTTAGTATTACATATATATATATATATACCCGTCCGTTATTTGGGCCATGCCCTTAACCCAACAAAACGTGATTTGTCGGGTGTTGATAGTGAGGGTACATTAGAAGGCTTGTTAAATTTTAAACGATTTGATAAAGATATCGCTGTCTCCTACAAATTTAAATTATTGTAATTTCATTTACGATATCAATGTGAAACATAGCTTAGAACGAATAAGATAATACAGGCTATAAGTTGTACGAATTTCATCATTATTGCTTTAATAGTTTTTGAGTCAAATCGAAACAGACAGACAAAAATTTGAAAAAAAAATAGATTTTCTGTTCATCTGTGATTAAAATAGCCCAATGCCGTGATTGTAATGAAAATATTCCCAAATCACAGACAGACACTACAGTTTTATATACTAGTATAAATCAGCAAAATATATAATGCACCGTAAAAAATCCCGGTTATTATAAAATAAAGCGCACCTTCGATTAATTTTTACAAAATATATATATTAAGTGAACTCGATACTAACCTAACGTTTTCCCCTGTGTTGGGTGACTATCCTAGAAAGACCGCGGATATTGGACAGCTTATTGTTTATATATCGGACATATATAGAAAAAATTTTCATTGGTATTTACGTACAGCCTTTTTTTTCAATTAACGCCAGAAGAAAATCATTTACATTTAATTAGAGAACCGTCAGTAGTAGAAATTTTTTTAAAAAATTATCTTAACTCCACCGAATCGATATGATTTCCAATTAGGACGGAAAATGTAGGTCAAAAATTTCGCGATTGGCTTACGTTAGGCGATAATATTAACCGTTTTGGTTACCATATCCACTACATGGTACATAGGGGAATTTTAATGCTAACAAAATTATTTATTTTCTGATTGACACGAAGCGTCTCAATTTTAAAAATACTTTTGTATAAATTGTGTCTACAGTAAGAAGCAATAACGTGTGATAAACACGCGTATAAAATTTGTAATTTGGTTTCAAAATTTCATAATGTACTATTTGAAGGGGTTTACCTCGACTTCCAAAAAAAGTATATCTCAGCACCAAAATGGTAATATATAAATTTATTAAATTTAAATATCTTACCGAAGCGTATTTACCTGTTAGATAGTTTTATGTAAAATAAAAAAAACATTAACTCTAGTAACGAAACAAGAATAAAGTTAATTATGTTTCGTTAATTCACAAAATCACTACTCTCCAATACATCAACATTAATTCTAGTGCCGTTTATTTTATTAACGAATTAAACAACTTCGTATCTATGCAGTTGCCACCGCACGTACTTTAAATTATACCGAGTCTGTACTAGTAGTCATTATAGTGATTAAACTAGGTTATGATTTTGTTTATAATTCATAAAATCACTACTCTCCGATATATTCAACATTTAACTAGCTCCCTGCCGCCATAAAATTATTGTTACGCAAAATTGTTTTTTTTACCAACACTTTCGTAAGCTGTTTGTAATTAACAAATGAAACTTAATATATTTCGAACGTAATTGAGTAGTTTATAATTAATAAAATATTTCGGATCGGACGAAAAAATCAATATTACTAAACACTATTACGAGTATCAAACCTCCCCTTAATGATACAGACGACTGAAATTTTCGGCGCTTACTCTGAAGACGTTAATTCCATTTTACAAATTCAATCGTATCAGTTTGGATTACTAGTAATAATAATAATAATAATAATAATAATAATTTACATTGAAGAGAGCAAAATATTGGATTAATTTTCGCACTCAATACGCATTTAGAACGTAATACGTCGAACATCAATGTAGTCGAGAAGAATCGGGTATATCATACTTATAGAGATACAGCAAGTGCTGGAGATAATAAACATACTTATAGAGATACAGCAAGTGCTGGAGATAATAAACATACTTATAGAGATACAGCAAGTGCTGGAGATAATAAAAAGTGAGATATGGAAAAAGCGCTGCGGTATAAAGATTAAAGAATTTAAAATTTTTGAGCAAATTCTTCCAGTCTCAGAGGAAACTTAGGACGTTCTGTAGTATATGCCAGCAAACAAAAGATACGGCAACATTGGATTGTTTATCCAGTCCTCTAAAAACTCGTTAATTACGTGATATTTCATCTTTTATATTTTAAGAGAAATAATAATAAATATTAAAATCTATACTATAAAAGAAATAAAGAATAAAAAACACAGTTCAACATATAAAATATTATTCATCTAGTGTTAATGCCCGATTTCTTCTAATATTTTATCAATAAAATGTTCATTTTGCTGTTTCATACGCCGCATATATTCGAAAATATATGAATTTGTTTTTAGATTTTAGATTTTACATTTTAGATTTTAATTTGGTCCATAAACTTTCAATTGACTGGGTATGAGCCAATGTGAGACTGGATCTACGAAATTAACACCGTGATTAACTGATGATTATACATAGCAGTAAACCTATTCGTTGTAAAAAGAATATAGTACGATCCTTAGTATTTATTTCTTCTGCCAATTTCGAAAAATTAATTAAATATTAAATAACTACAGACGTGGAATAAGACTAAAATGAATATTTAAATAATAACTATTACGAACGAAATAAACACTTAAAAGTAAGAATTAAAATCATCATTAACAATTCAACGTGTAAATAATTAAGATTATTTTCATTTGAAATAAAAAATTAGAATTCAAATGATTCGTAAATAAGCTTTCCACGTTCCTCACTAGATGTGTAATAATCGAGAGAAATCGGATGAAATATGCGAACGTTACCGTTTCATCGCATTTTGTTTGTTTGCTGGCAAATACTATAGAAGGTCCAAAAGTTATAAATAAAATAAAATCGCATACGATGATAATACCGCAATTTCTAACATCAGCTCTATTAGGAGCAATACACATGCTACGGAGATTCTGTTGTGATTTCTAGATGCTTGAGCAGAATCCAAGACTAGAAAAATAGGATAGTTGAGCCGAATTCGGCTACAACAATGAAATAACGACGACAGCTTCATTTATCTATTTCAAAAAAATGTCGTACCCGAGGGTTGATTGATAATTCTTACGAAATAGTACTTACCCGTTTCTTCGTTTTCCCGCGCAACATTTCTTTTACAGTGAACATTTTACAACCGTACGAAGGCAATCGTCTGCAATTTTGAATATACAACTTTTTCAATTGTACTTCCGATTCGTAAACGGACGTGTGAAATAGTTTCCTTTTTTGTTCCTGAAAGTAAAAGATCAAAAATTTATATATTTTCAAAGTTAACCAACAGTATGAAGATTGTTAAATGATCGACCAACGGACGCTCTATATAGCAAAGACGGTAAGAGGTTCTTTGTCATTGGCTTACCCGACTTCTTTATTTACCCTACCGTAATCAGATGGACAGTTGATTTGGATTAGGACTTCTCCTTTAAAAATTGTCGTCTCCCAAGGGATTTTAACTCGGATCGCGCGCATGGCGTGTTAAACGATTCCAATATGTTACGTATAAGTATATTTTGTATTATGCACCAGAGCGAGATAGACTGAATATAAAAGTGAAAAGATACCTGTATAACAAAAACAATAAAAGTTAAGACTGATCGATGCAGCCATTTTTATTGTTGCTACATGCGAGACATGAATTATCAAAAAAAAAAATTAACGAGATGGCGACATGTCGAAAATTTCTTCCTGTAGACGATGCATGTAACTAATAAGTACACCTATTATCGGATTAGATACTAGGTTTGACGAATCGGAGTTACGGTAATTTGGTATACGATTGCTACGTGATGAATGGTAAGCGAACACATTGAATATGTTAAACAGGCTGGATTGATCGAGTAAAGGCATCGACAATAAATGCGACGAGGCATTTCAATCGATAATAGAGTATTATGAAGAAGAATCGTAATGTAAATTGCACGATAGTAGGTGGTTTAGAAAAATGACAGAAAAAATGATGATGATAAAAGCCGAATGCAGATAACAGCGGTCGTAATCCTATGGTATATCAACAATAAAAAGTGCGTAATTGAAGCTGCGAAGAAGTAGCGCCTAAATAAATTATAGTAACACTGCAACCGGTTAACTATAAATTTTAACTCTTTAGAAACACGTGGACAATCCGAAAGATAATACCATTAGACTTGATTAATTAGGTAATTGCTATTCGCCAATACTCTATACGACGAGTAACGAAAAACAAGTAATCGATAGTATTTATATCTACTATCGATAATTAATATCGGTAAATTATTTTAATGAGAAATTACGGACTTAATTTTTTTAAAATACAGTTGTATATTTGAATATAACCTTCGCTGCGAGGTATCTAGGCTTTAACGCTTTGAGCCCCGTGCCAGTCGTGTGACTGATGTCCAATACCGCTAGACCATCTTATTTTTTCGTATAAATTCGATATGTTAATTTTTAATTTTCACTTCATATTAATAAATATCACTTTTTCAAAACCAATGTGGTAAACTTAAAAGTTTTCGATGAAACCTCAAAAACGGTACCAGTCATTTACGACTGACATATTATTGTTATCACACGTATGTTTATATTGAAAATATAAAGTTTTCATTTGAAACTTTCATTAAACCATTCCACGCGCTAGAAATTATTTTTCATTAATTAGAAACCCGCCCCCAAAAAAAGTTTTACATAAAAGTGTCACTCGTATATGATTAACGTTGTTTTTTGTTACATCACAAATAAACTACGTAATAACCATTTGTTTTTTAATCTTCCGTTGTACCTGCTACAAAGGCTAAAAGGACGGAGATTCCCTGCTATTGTAAGAAGATAATTTAGCGCGAACGAAGAAAATTATAAGAGTATTTTCATTTTTAGAGGTAAAAGTATTTCATTTAGGAAAGTGTCATGAAGAGCGAATGGAGATGTTATACAGGTGGCTCGGGGCTATAATATATCAAGTAAATGTTAGCCATCAAGAACACCGCTCAAATTATATGGTAGACAAAATTGAACAACAAGTTACGACAAATTAAAGTTATACTAATTGGGAAACTTCACATCGCCTAAACAGGCGAGAAGAGACTAAGCAGAATCCGCATCGGCCACACTATTTAAACGGGATCGCGCTCACTGAGAATTTGGGAAAGACACTTCGAGTTTGTATTATTCAAACGAGAGAAATTCAAATCATAAATTTAACAGGCCGAAAAGAAAAATCTGGACATTCAAATATAAGATGTTCCAGGTCATCTATTCCGTTGAACGGTAGGCTGAAAATTTGCAATGACCTGACAAAATTTACGAACTGTGGAGAAGTTGATATTTAGATACTTCATCTTTATTCTATCAACGATATTTGGGACAAACTGCCGTGTATCCTATGATCATCATCGTGTTATTGCCGAACGTAGGATGTAAATTATTATCTACAAACTTATTACTTTCAAGTAAATTCAGATCACCGTGTATGCGAAATCTACTAGTGATGATGATACTACTAGTAGTCAATAATAATAATAGTAGCACAGTTTGTAACTGTCGGAAAAAGTTGGACCTATTAGTTGTGAAAAAACGAGACTATGGGGGGGAATAATTATTAGTTAAATCGGACGAGAAAGTGAAATACATCGGAAGTTAAGGATAAAACAAAAGAAAATATATATATATGGGGTGACTCGGAGAGGACGGGTTTGTTGTTTTTTTGAATAAAACTACTCGACCAAAAGCGTTTAATGAACTTTTATTTAGGAAAACCAAAAATTAGTTCACAGTCATTTGTGGAACACAATATCGTTCAGATGACCGCCATTTGAAACAGTACATTCATTCAGTCTTTATCAAATTTTCGAAGCCTTTTTCGAGCAACGTAGCTGAATTTTTGAAATTTTTTCGAAAATCCGAGTTTTTGACGTCTTCCAGATCTCGTTGTTTCGTAAACGCGGCTCTTAAGGTATAAAAATCGCGTAATTTTGAATTTTTTCCGAACTCTCTTTGCACTATGATGATCGATTGACGTCGAAAATAACGTTTCAGGCAAAACGCCCGTTCGTTCTCGTTATAGGATGCCGTAATAATTATTAATAGACGAAAACATATCTCTCGCGTGTGCGCTATACGCGGAGTACGCGGAACTGCGCTATTCAAAACATAAAATCATCCGTCTACTCTGGGTCATGCTATAGAAACATAAATATTTCCCGGAAAGAAATATAGCGATAGTAGCGACGATTACGATAAAGTGGAACCGAATAGGGAAATATTAGCGAATTTCGCGCTAGCCATTTCCCGCTTTTATAGACAATACTTCATTGTAATCGTTGATTGCAATACTTCATCATTATTATCGTAGCTTTCGATTATATTCAATTATGAAATATTTATTACACAATTGACGTTTAACGAGAGCAGCGTCCTTTGTGTTAAGATTATTCTTTCCACGCTGGTTACATTTATTTACTAGTACAATGTCACCTCCGTTTTCACCCACACTATATTGACAATAAATATAAGCATTAGGCACGCGCACACACGTATAATTTTTTTCCTAATATATGTGTATACACATCTTGGAAACGAATCTAAAGATATGGATGAAATTTCGTATACGCCTATAATTTATCGACACTAATTAAAAGTAGCCTACGTGGAAATTGCGAGTTTTGAAATTTTGGGCCCTCGACGAGACCCTATAAGATTTTTGAAATTACCGTTCTTTCACACGATGATACTTATCTAAATTAAACATTTCAGCTACATCCTATTACCCTTCGAGTATTATAAGCTTATAAATTTACTTTCTAACGCGTACGTATTAGTAAAAATAATTTAAATCGTTTCGATCTAAGATATCGGATCCGTCCGAAAAATATTTATCAATCTACGAAAGAGTTATTTTTAAAAGAAAAGTCCGATAATTGAGTCGAAACTAATTTTCTGAAAAAAAACCACGATTTTACCCGGATGCAATATAAGTTTCGAATTTAATATGCGCGTACCACTTTCATAATTTTATATTATGTCGCTTAATTCATGAGATGTGTGTGTTTGTATGTTGCCAGAGCCGTAATTTACCGGTATCCGGCATACCCAGATGCGTCGTACATTCTTTTGGGTGACAAAAATATTTTAGGCGATCCACAAAACAAATTGACCAATAAAGTTGTGCGATGAAAAATATAAAAAAATAAATATATATATACATAAACGTATATACATATAAACAGTATACTCGTAAAATATATATAACTGCGAGAAATGGCGTGATTTACAATGTACTGTCAAAGTTTTAGTACCATACCAAATAGATTTAGGATTTAATTTATAGTAGTACTGATTTCAGTGATACTTGTGTTACTCAATAATTAGTCGAAAAGTAATTTATAAACTTTATTTCTTTTGTAGTAGCTGAGATAAACTGTCGAAAAATTACAATTATACTAATTAATAACATAAATTTGCCTTTTTTTTGTACAAAATAGACCGATTAGAGCGCGATAAAGTTAAACGGATGGACTGTTTTCAGTTTATTACATATAATTCTCTTGTATTCAATTTTACTAATTCATGCCCATCGTGTATTACGAACTGGGCTCAAAAGTGGACGCAGTTTAATAGATTTTATATTGATACGAAAGATTCCCCATGTACGTGTAATGTGTACTTCCGTCGATGAAAAAAAATTATGTTCTAACATTCCAAATAATATATGTATGTGTGCATAAATAGATATATAGGAAATATGTAATACACACGTGATATACATGCGTCGACGCGAACAAATTGCGATCATATACCGTTAATCCGCTAAGAGGATGAGGAAATTATGACGTTACCCCGGAAGACATCTGGATGAAAAGACATATTTTTCTCGTGCGAAATTCATCGTCTTTAAATAAATATAAATAATCGGCCGATCGAGTGTATTCGGCATTTTGGTTTATTTTTTTCGAAAAATATATTTACATACGAATTACCGTCAAACAAAAAAACTATATAATTAATTTAGTCGCGTAGAATTTCGTTTCTAATGGTTTGGGTGTGACTACTCTAATATTGCAAGTAAATGACAAATATAATCCAAATCTCGTCATTCCGCGGATAGAGATACTTTAAAATGAATATCCCGTCAATTAAATCAAAAGTGACAGTCCCTCTGGGCACCTATACCGATTAATAATAAATTAAAAAAAAAAAAATTATACACTGCGCCTTTCATTACTCCTTCCGATTTTTCGCGGAAAGTTGAAATAGGTTTACGTCGTCTTAGACTTGGTCATACAGCTATCACTCGCAGTTGTCCGCTTCAGCGTCAACTGCCTCCGCATTGTTGCTGCCTCAACAATATCATCATAGTGCATCATATCTTAATTGATTGCGCTAAGGTTCTTGGCCTCTAAATTAGCTCTGTCGGCGATTTTGAATGAATTATTGATTCCAATAGTGTTCTTCGATTCAAATCATCCGGTGACTTATAATCTGAGTCTTCTGATCCGTGTCTCCGGCCTTGCAGCAGTATATGGCACGTTAATGTGAATAAGAAGAATTTCATTTCATTTTCCGAAGTTATAACAGAATAGTGTCAGTTTTTACCGGAAAAGTTCCACACCGCCATCATGGATGTTTTTTATTTTCGTCAACGAATTTCTGAATTAGTCTATCGATTTTTTTTGTTCACTTAAAATAATTCTTTCGTAGTTTCGAAAATTAATTTCCGGAACATTAGATACCCTACTGCGAAACGTTGTTTACGTGAAATTTTAATTACATATTTACCGTAACATATGCGGTAAACGGCTAATTTCTAAGTTTATAACGTTCGAACGATTAATGCGATTTGGAAATTTTCGACCGTACATTTTGATAAGTGCCCAGGAAAAGGTAATTAAAAAAATATCTAAATTCAAAAATGTTACGTTGTACGCACCCTCCGGTTCGGAGACGCAAAATTTTCAAATTTTGGTAATTTCCGTGAAGTTCTTTTTTTAATACTTCAATAAATTACCGGTATGTGCAGAAATTTAACGAAATCGTCAGAGTCGTTTCCGAAATGACGTCAGAATCGTTTCCGAAATGACTGAGCATATAGGTATATATATATATCTTTTAGTCGGAACTCCGAAGTAGAATATTGTGATCAAGGTAACAGCTTCCTTATTTCTGCCTACATCCTTGACGATCTTCGGCATCATGAACACATGTTGAAAATGTCATCTGAGTTGCAGCAGTCACTGCATCTGTCCATCTAATTGGGACTCTACCTTTTGGTCAAGATCATTCATTCTTCCCATAATTATTGCTCTTCGATTCCACGCGTTTTCGTACGATGTGACTAAAAAATTTCATAATACGTGCGAGAACTTCCGTTGCAGGTTGTAACAATTTCTTTAGAACAACTGAAAAAATCAGATTACGTACAAGTCGAATTTTTCTATTATTCGTGACAGAGGAATCTTTCCATATCCGGGTTAGTTTAACCGTAGCAATCCCGTGCTCGTTGAATTCTTCTCTTTATCTCAGCTTCAGTCCCTCCTTAGCTTTCCAACAACGATCCCAAGTAAACGAACTTTTCCACAGTTTCATAAGCAGGAATGTTTATATATATATATATATATATATATCTATATATAATATGAAAAGCGTGGAAAATAAACAACGAAAAAGTAGTAAAATGAACAACATTTTATATATAAAACACAATAGAGCATTTCGACACTTAAGCCATTATCAAGGGAACGTGAAAAAATGAAACATAAAAAAGGTAACAGTATATAGAGTTTATTTAAAAAGAAAAAAGAAAATAAAATGTTACAAATTGGTTAATTTAGATATGTATTATTAAAGTAGCAAAGTCAAAAAACCGGAAATTTAATTATAAAATAATCAGGTAGATGGTAAACAATTACAATGAACAAATCAGCGATATATGTAAAATTGATACGTAAACAACGACAACAAATAGCCATAATAATAACTTTCGGTCTGATATAAAAATTGTTTAAATTTATAACATACTCCTTCAATCTCATTAATGTAGAAAGTAGTTAATTTCCTGACTATTTATCGTAATTGTTTGCGTGTACATTTTTTTATGCATATTGCTGATTTGTTGATAGCAGTTGTTTACTAATTTCACTATCGAATTTTCGCGCAATCAATCATCTGTTGGTTTATTTTTTACCATATTGTACGTGTGAATTAAGTATTTGCTTACAATTTTATTTTTTCGTTAATTTTTCCCTATTTCCGCTTGATAATAGCTTAATAGTCGAAAAGCTTTGTGATCTTTCTATATATAAAATTTTTCAATTTTAACTACTTTTTTGTTGTTTTATATATATATATATATATATATATATATATATATATATATATATTATTTGGCCTAGCTGTACATACCATTTTGCCACCAAAAGAACAAAAATAATACACAAATAAATATAACGAATGAATTAACTTAAATTAAAGGAAGAGAAATAACTATAAAATAGGAATATAGCAGGACAGGATAATCGTAACAAAATGTATCGTATAAAAAGACCTTAAAGAAAAAATTACTCCCAAAACAAAAACCAACATTATATATATATATAAATATATATATATATATATATAAATATATAAATATATATATATATATATATATATATATATATATATATATATATATATATATATATATATATATATGATAAAATTAGTACAAACAATTGGACAGGATCCGTTTGTGAATGGAGGCTGTATGAAATTCCGATGTTGCTGAACAAAGGGGGGTATAGCTTAGTAAAATTTTTCCACGTAGATTATAAATATTCCCAAGAATGTTTAATCGAATTTTTAGGAGAAACAGGACCTCTTTAAGAATGTCGCGTGCCCATGGAATTTTCCGCATTTATATATCAGAGGACCCGCGTGCGGAAGTGAAGTTTTACCGGCGTTAACATAACAGCTTGTACATTACTAGTGTCGGTAACGTTATTGCTAGCATGACCGCCACACATTACTGATATTGTTATTATATACTGAACTAACACTAATTGACCACTACAATAATAATAATAATAATATAATAACTTTAATAATAATAGTACGAACAGTATTTATTGGCATTATAGTATAACCGTAGTAAGCTTCATCGTCATTCCTGTGGAATATGTTAAAATAAATGCAGTTGCAGCAATAGTATTAGTAGTATTAATAGTAGTAGTTTAGTAGCTAGTATTAGTAATAGCAACAGTAATAATTCTAACGATCTTCGTAGTGTATTAAAGTATGTGTGAGTGTGTGTCAATTTTTGTATTATTGGCAATGTGTGCGTTGCATATTCGCGCGTGTCTATTTTATGCGCGTTAATACGTTTGTATAATTGTAAATTACTGAAATATACGTTTAAAAAACAAACAAAAAAAGACACCAATTAATCGCGTGAACTTTTACGCATAAAAACAAATTAAAAAAAAAAAAATTGGTTAATTCGTCGAAAAATTTATTATACAGATCGTAAAATATTCGCCGGACAAGCGGATCACTTTAGGTAACGACTGAATGTGTAAACACACAAAGCAACGCTTATAGGCAAAATAAATCTCGTATGTCATGTACGTGTTCTTTCATAACGTATGTATACGTACAATACACACATACATACATATATTTATACAGGAATATACGTGTCAACTACGTACACACTGACAAATTACCTCGGGATAATAGACTTGTCGTGGTTCGACTGTTTAAACAGATGGACAACGTGGGACGTTTGTCGTTATTAAAAAAAGGAGGAGGTCGTCGACATAGCGGTCGATGGAAAATTTGTGATAGAATTTTTTTTTTTGTTTTATATAAAAATTTTTTCTTCGTCGAATAGGCGTATAAAATTCGGCAATTTATTTCAGGAAACGTTTCTCAGAAATATCGACTTCAATGGCAATTAGCGTGCCACGCCAACGAAAACTTTCCTCTTTTTTGGACCCTATGAGAGACACATACGTGCTCACACGCACAAACACGGACGAAGATTATATTTAACGAAAATCAGTCTTAAGCACGAATACGGGTATATATATATAACAAAATTTATGAACACACACACACATATATATATATGTAAATATAATTTATGAATACATGTATAAAATTTGTGTATTAATACATACATACATATATATATATAACAACATATAATTTTTGTTTATTTTTGTGATATATCATTGAACTAACTCTACACACGTATCCACGTATGCATTTTAGAATATTTTATGTATAAATATTTATATATATATATATACATTCGTCATGAAGTTCACACGTGATAAAACGATTCCTACATTACAACTATTACCAGAATGAACGTGTCTACCCTTCTTGCATCGTTTGTGTTCGAATTTACATTCAGACACTTAAATTACATCTTTCATTGTGTTGTCCCTTATATCCTTACTGTCTACGAACCATCTTATTTTGCGCAATTTTTTCGATTAACTTAAAAATTTAATTACCACTAATATTTCGGTTTTTTCTGTTTTTCGTTTATTCCGCTAAGGAATAAAAATTTACTACGAGATTCGTCCGTTTTTTTTTCTTAATCGCAATTTCAATTTTGAACGTTCGTTAATTTGAAGCCGATTCTCGAGGAAAAAATTTTAGGTTCGTTTCGGACAATTACGCTTTAGAAGATTACGGAGATTGTAAGTGTCGACAAACGAAGAAAATACATATTTACATTTAACCAAGTTCGGTCACAGTTGTCCACTATACGGTACATAATCGGTCGACGCTAAAAGAAAATCTACCTACTTCATAAAAGGCTTTGGTCGACATAGGACACATTCCAATTGTCTACGTACTTAACGTTCGAATACATACCGGTATTAAAAAAATATAAAAAAATCCGTATAGCCTAATTGACTAGAACACGGTGGTTTTCTATACGGAAGATACCGAGTTCGAATAAGATGGACGACGCGATAATAAAATAATCCTTATATTATTATCGCTCGGAATGGCAAACCACTACTTATATTATGCGCGCTAATAATGATATATATAGTGTACTACAAAAACTACCGGGGTTGCGTATTGTGGCAAGGAAGCGATTGCAATCACTTCTCCCGTTTGTGTATGTGTCTATTTACCGTAACGCCATTATTACGATTGCTCATTGTAAGCAAAATATATGCATAGGTAAGTAGCCGTCTACCTCCGATACGGAGACGGTACTTAATGATGATATAATAACGTAATAGAGGTGGACAGACTTTCTCTAATATGAAAATTGAATAAATGTTTATTAATAACAATTTCCCGCGTTGTCGTTTAAAATTCGTTAAAAAATATACCGATAACGATAATAAAATAAACGGAATACGTAGAAAGAATAAACCGATTATAAGGCTTACGAATTTAACGACAAAAGTAACTGAAGAAAATGCGATGAAGGTAAATATAAAAGAAAAATTCAAGTACACGGGAGCAGTTAAGAAGTAGATATGACACCGGGAAATAAGATATATATATATCACGTTACAAGATACCCCTTTGCTGGATATTGTCCCTGACATTTGCGACGAGTCCCGTTCTGCCGGGCGACTCGAAAATAGTTGACCCTGCAATTTTAACAAGGTCATCGCGCCACCGTATTGTCGGCCATCGTTTTTTTTTCTTGTCGAATTTAACGCATATCACCGCGGCATATTGTCAACCTGACGTCTAATACGCTCGGACAACAATCACTTCACGTTCCACTCACTGATCCGAGTAATTCTTATTGTCGCCCGGTATTAAGGCGCATTTCTTTAACGCGCAGTTTGTGTTTTCCGGATTTCCGCGATTATATCCTTCGTAAAGATCGATTACCGACAAGACACCGACTTATTTATCATTATTCTAGAAACCGTTAGATAATTTACCTGCACTAGGGATATTCTTCTTCGCATGTCCATCTAGGTGGTTAATTTTCTGTCTGCGGTTATTCTCGGATAAGATGTACTACATTAACCGGCCAATGTACTATACCGATTTGTGTAATGTACCGTCCGAATACTATGTGTAAAATACACTGTAAGGAAATTATTCGGAAATCGAGCGTATACGAGACGTTAATTTGAATAATCTATACGCTGATGAGACTATCTAATAATTGCGGAAAACGGAAAAAAAAATGGTGCTTCAACGTACATTAGATGAAATTGTAGACATGAAATATGAATTCGGATTAAAATTGAATATGTATATTCGTGTACACTCGAAGAACGCGATTAAGTAAAAAAAAAGTTTGAACTAGTATCGTCGAATATTTTGCAATTCTAGTTGAAGAATATTGTACGTTCGAACCTAGAGTAAATGAGAATGCGTTAACGAAGAATGAATCTAAACTCGAGCTTAGAATGAAACTGTTAAGATGCTACAATTGTTTCCAACCTATATACACGGTTCCGAATGTTGGACGATCAACGTTTTCGAGATGTACCGTTATCGACCAAATATCACGGATTCAAAAAGTTGAAAATACCGATATATTGAATAGACTAAGAACCTTGAACTAATGAAAAAAAAAGGCATTATCCAAAAATAGAAGCTACGATATTGTGCGAATCTAAACATACAGACTTTAAAGAAATATTCTATAATAATCGTTGGGAACAGATCGAAGAGCAAATTGCCTAACAATCCCAAAGACAACGCAAAATAGTTCGCTTCCATAACCCGATTCTTTGAAATGCGCTAAATACCGAGAAACAAGTTTGTTTCGAGACATTAATTTCGTCACGCGCTTGGATCTATACGAAATAGACGTTAACTATGAAACATTCTGATTGTACCTAGACTTCAGCGATACTTTTAGAGGAAAATTTAAAAAAACAAATAATAATATTACTGATAATAGTTTTCTTTAGTTGCCGTACGGTTCGAATCGATTTGGAATTAGCCTCGTGTAACAAGTATGCATCTTTTTTCAACACACAAATCATAACGGTGCGACGGTAACCTCAGCAATTCGAGACGTATAAATATATTCTTCTCTCTTCTTTCTTCGCCGTCTACGTCACGGAGGTTGGAACACGACGATGTCCGTTCTCGACACGGCAGACCTGAATATTTCGGATGTTGAAATCAACGATGAAAATCCTTTGACCGCCAGTTTTAAGGACGCACTCTTCATCTTTTGCTTAAGAACTTTCCTTCCATAATGAGACACAAAATTTCGTATTTACTCACTCTCTTTGATGACGCGAACCAAATATCGTATTTTCTTTAATTAAATTTAATTAATAATTCCGGTGGCTTCAATTTCATTCTATTAAGAACTTTTTCATTAGTAATTTTTAGTATCCACGAAATTTTTAACACGCGTCTGTACGAATATAATTCAAAGGCCTTTATCCTTTTTTTTTTCAAAGGACTTCCGTAAAGAAGGATGTAAAAATGAATAATACTTTTATTTATATCCAGGTCGTAAGCGTTGTTGGTAACTTATCTATCGCATCCTGTCATTAATGTAAGCAGGAAGAAATACTGAAAACCCCATATGGTTTTGTAATAGTTCAGTACAGTAAAAACTTTTTCACAAAAATTATCCGATTATGTACATCTATCTCGAATACACATAATTCGAAATAGTCTCTGCGATAAATGTCAATATCAACCATTATGGAAATGCGAGAAGTACAAACAAAATCCAAATAATACGATGTACGGGAATTATTAAAATACAAATACACACACTCCCTCTAAATATAATAATAAATGATCCAAACGACGAAGAACCGAATCGAAATCTTAAATAAGTTTATAGAACAGAATAACATAGAAATATAATAAGTCAACTATTATAGCTTAAAACAAGAAAAACCATCGTAGTATAGATGACCAAAGCGACCAATGGTACAGGCCAAAAATAAAATAAAAAGTAGGTAAATAAATGTACAAATAAATTTTAAAGATTCACGCGAAAACTGAGTGTCATCCTCCAGAAATTAATCGTTACCGATAAAAGTAAACTGGAATATTACGGACAACGTGAAGCGAAATATTACAAACTATTCTGATGAGAAGAATGCAAGATAAACGAAGAATCGAACGGAAGAAACGTATCCGATTTTGCGATACCGAAACTTGGACCGGACTAAATACGTTGCTACACTCCGCATATAACTGGAAATGATACCAAAATATAGTCGTGACTAGACTAGATGGCCACTCGTAACCTACGTCGGTCGAGTAAGAAGAAATGGTCCGTACGGACTATAATTCTTTAAAAGTATATATATAATATATATATATATATAATATATATATATATATAATATATATATATAATATATATATATATATAATATATATATATATATAATATATATATAGTGGCGCACCCACGATCGGCTATCCGGCTTAAGGCCTCAGAGGGCTTAGAAAGGTATAAAATACATAAAAAGAAGGGCGTTATCACGAATTAAACCTCATTTTGAAGGGTACGCAAAACAGCCTATATTGCAAAAAAGTACTGTTAGAAAATTTTCCTTACATTCTGTCTGTTAATGACATCGAAAATCCACTGACTGTGCAACATAAAGAAAAAATTACCTGTGGTTAGGACTTTCGGCATTCAGAATCTGACCCAGGTCCTGACCAGTGCGTTTTTTTGTTGTTATTACTTGCTTCGTTGTTATCCGTGATCGTTTATGGTTGAATTTTGTTACACATTCGGCTGTATATGTTTTATAATTTTTAATTTTTTTTTATGGGGGGGAGCCCACCTGAGATATAAATCCTGAGTACGATACTGTATATATACATATATATATAAATAAAGTGAAACAATAGAAAGTAAACGTTAAATCATTTCCCGTAAGTCGTCTCGTCAATGGAGTAGTTTTGTCCAGACAGTCAGTTAATTTTTCGAAAACACTTCCATTAAAATTCGACACACGTGTGTCTTATTCGTAATCTGGGACTGCTCGCATCGCCATCTTAAGAGGATAATAAATACGCTACGCACGACCTCTTCTGCTGTAATTTCCCTCGATGCTGCTTTTTTCCGCGAAACAGTATATGCGCGTCTTTTTGTTCAACAAATCAAGTAGCGAGTACTAGTAATAGTCGTAGCCCCGTAGTCGGTAGAATGTTAACAGGCGGACGTGATGCAGCAACGACATTTGATATTTCGAAACTACATTTTCAGTTACTCTTATTAATAGTAAAATTGAAATTTTACGCGGGACCGTAGAAACGCCAAAATTCGTAATTTCTCTAAAAAATAAAAGCAACAACACTGGCTGACTCGGGAAATAAAAATGTTCGATTCGGTCGATGGGCTAACACGCGCGTGACCGTAACTCCCCCTCCCACCCTCGTCGGTAGACTAATAGTGAAAGATACAACGAACTTCAGACGAAAGTTGCACAAATTTGTTCAGGCTTACCGGCATACCGGTCGGTACTTAAGCGAAAGCCGATAAATTTAGTCGCTATCGTCGTTGGACGATTATTTTTTAAGATTCATAATCGATTTAGGATATATTTAAACGTACAAACATAGACAAGTATGATTCTGTTAAAACGTGACTGTTTCGAAGTTTTACGAAAGAGTTTGAAAAATATTCCAACTCGGGTATAGGTAAACTTCCTTTTGGTATTCTCGATACTTACACACACACACACGTACGCGAGAAAATATTAACGCTCACTACTCCGCTATCGCCGTCTCGATATTTTATTTGGAAATAAGATAACAGAAATTATCACAGCGTCCGGTTATTCTAAAATTGCAACAGGGATATTAAATTTTCTACTTGCCCCATATTCCCGATATATACATATATATATATACATACATATATATATATATATATATATATATATATATATATATATATATATATATATATAATAGAGTCCATTTGTATCGGTAAATGCACGTGTTATAGGAATTAATTTTACTATACGAAGCTGGGCGCACGTGTATACTATAAAACTTTCTGCAGTGGAACCGCCCACGAATTGGTAAGCTTACGGCGACACTTAAGGTAGATTAGGTCCATTTTATATAGCGAGATTTATTGGAAACTAAATATTCGCCTATTTAATAATATAGTCCAGTACACCTGCGACTCGGAGTTTGTATATATATATTTAATATATGTATATATATATATACATATATATAGCTGTTTACACTTCACTTATTTAAATGTATATCAACTCCGGGACGAATAACTTAATCACTTCTACTCCCCTTGACACATATATATATGTATTACGGCCAATCGCGCATAAACATCTAAAGCAATTACTTATTTTTCACCAGAAAAAAACATTATTATATTCCTGCGTAAATTATTTCGCGATTAATTTAAAAATGACGTCACCGATATTCGGTCTAAACCACTTTGTTTATTCCTGTAATGTTGTTCATTCTAGTACCTACTTCGCACAATGTAGCATACCAGCGCTACATTACATAACTCTTTCGTTATCGTTTTTAATCGTAATTATTAATTTTTATTATAAGCGCATTTTTAAACATTTTTCAAATACTTCGCGTTAAATTATTCATAATTATATCGATGCGATGTGCAATTCGCATCACATTGCATATGTACTAGGAGCTGAATTCGAGATTCACGCAATTACCCGCGATTAGATGTATAGAAATCGTTTTAAATATAAAAAGATTACTTATTAAGTTACTACACGAGCCAGACACTTTCTTGTTATATCGGATACTATTTAAATAAATCATAATTGGAGATAATAAATGTTGCAATTGCAACGGTGAAAAATGTTCAACATATATAATATAAATGTAACAAATACGATCACCTGCGACAGTTGTATAGAATTGGCTATACATTTAAATTTAATGAAATTATTTTATCGAACCAATTTCCGATCTCGGAATAAAATTAACCATATATATATATATATATATATATATATATATATATATATATATATATATATATATATATATATATAAATAATCGTTACTGGTAGCAGTAAGCTAAAATTTGCAGGCTACTACATTCTCGTTACTTTTTTTAAAATACTATATTAAATAAAATACAGAAAAAAAACATCTACGAATTGGAACGCAAAAAAGAAGTTAAATTTAAAGGCATTTTAACTAAATTCGGTACAGTTTTTTTTTTTTTTTAATTTTTAGGTGTTTGTATATTTATATATACATTGTATAAAAACACACACACACAAATATATGTATATATATATATAACCGTCCGTTACTTCGTTTATACACCTAATGCAACAAAACATTGTTTGATAGGCGGGTTTGGATATATATGTATGTATGTATATATATCAGTCTGTTATTTCCGCTCGCTTGCTCGTTTTGCGGGTTAACTCACCATATATAACGCGCGCGCTCAGTCGTTTAACACGAATATGTCCGAAATTTTTTACCGCCGAATAAATACTTGAAATGGGAAAACTATTTTGAATTTGCCCGCTTACCAGCGGGATGATATTTCCAGGGAATATATTAGCGTCATTGAAACGTTTTCCTCGGAAGTCGTCGAGAAAAGCTCCGATTTAAATGATTGTTTTTCTTAAATTTTGTCTGGGTATATTTTGTTTTAACTGTTTTATCTGTACATATATATATTTTTTTTTAAATAATTTTTACACACTAATTTCAGCGCGAAAATTAAAATCGACGTTTCAACAATAATAATGATTATTTTGTTGGCTTCTGCATACATTATGCCACTGACATGTTCTAATCTTCCAAGAATTTATTTTTCCCCCTCCGATATTATTATCTATTCTCGTAGTCCGGTCCATCTGAGGACTTCATCGTTGGTAACTTTCTCTACCCATTTCATACGATGTACACGACGGTAGCGCTACATGTTGAAAGCGCGTATTTTCTTTTTGACGGATTCCTCCAATAAAAATAGGAAAAAGAAAATTTAAAAAAATTTACCAAAATCGGAATTGTTTTTAAGGAACGTTTATAAACTTTTATTTATTTACTAAACGATTATGTTTGAAAATAAACGCGAACTTTGTGGTATTCCCGACTTTAAAGGTACTACATTCTGTTTAAGCTGAGCGATGTGTCTTATATCACTAGTAACCTAAAAAGAAACACGAAATATTCGGTACGGAAAATCAAAGAGGAAGGGTGATTTCCACGTTTGGCGGTATAATGAAAGATCGAAGGTAAGCCGTCACGAGGAAGAAACAATTTTAGTAAATAAGTAAGTAACCTCACCATGCCAATAACTTCTCTACCTTCTGTTCTAACTCGACCATACTTAAAATCCACGCTCCAGTATAAAGTCAAATCCATCCTACACAATAAACTATGCACCTCATTACCTAACTTCTACAGCAACATCCTTTTCCCAATACCGCCGGTCTCGTCCCATCCTTTATCCTTCGATACCTCTCTCCTGGAACTATGTTGTCCTACTTCTCAAAGTCATCTACATTCCTCCTTTGAAAATTTAATAAAGCGTTTCAATCATTACAACATCCTATACACGGACGGTGCCAAAAGAGACAACCACTGCGGTTGCGCAGTTGTATATTCAAACAATGTCATTCGATTTCCGCTTCCACAAAACTTCAACGTTCTTTCTACAGAGCTGTACGCAATTTCAATTGCCGTCGATGTGGTTATTGAAGAACTAAAAAACAATGCTGTTATCTGCACCGATTCCTTGAGCTCCATTAAAAGTCTCCAAAACAGATCACACCACCAACATCCTTTGGCCAAATCCATCTTAGCCAACGCATCAGAGTTTACCGGAAAAATTATTCTCCTCTGGATTCCAGGGCATAACGGCGTGGGATCAAACGACAGTGCAGATGCAGCCGCAAAAGAAGCGTGTCTAATATCACCTATTCCCGCTATACCAATTCCAACGAAGGACTTCCTTCACACCATACGATCTAAATTATCCGATAGAGCAAACGAAGGATTTTCAAACCTGCAGCAATACAACGTCAACTAGATAAAGTCAACTACATGTCCAAACTCAAAGAATCGAAGTAGTCCTGTGCCGTGTACGCTCAGGCCACACACTGCTTACTCACAAGCACTTATTTACTAATAGTGACCAACCGAAATGTACCGCATGCAATATTCCTTTAACTATTCCTCACTTGCTTATTACCTGTCCGTTATATTCCTCCGAACGTACAATCGCAAACCTTCCAAACTCTCTCCCAAATATTTTACAGCATTCTCCTACATCCGAATCTAGACTCCTTGCCTTCCTTCATTTATCCAGAATCTACCCGTTAATATAAATTCCTCCCGTGCCTCTGGCCTTAGTAGCAGTACACGGCACGGTTATCAACGAAAAAAGAAGAAGAAAAGTGTATTTACAATAATTAAATTTACACGAACAACAAACTTAGTATAGTACGTGTATCGAAAAATTACATCTCATACCACGTGCAAATAACAAAATAACGTTTATTAAAAACCGGATATAATTAGAATAGGGATCCATGAATTTTATTTGATACGTATTCAATAATTCTAAGACGATGACATCAGAACTGAGAAGAAAAACCTTTAGAGACTAAATTGACGTAGGAATAGAAAATTATGGATTCAGATATTTAACCGTGTAAAACAATGTTCGATAAACAAAAAGCCGCACGTAGATGACAATGATGATGATTATATGTATAAACTTTGGTTTTAAGCAAAAGATGAAGAGGGCGTCTTTAAAACTCGCGGTCAAAGGATTTTCATCGTTGATTTCAACATCTGAAATATTCAGGTCTGCCGGTCGATTGAATTATTTTTCCTGTCACAGTTCACCTTTCACATTCTCTGCTGTCATATGAATGTGTAGATTTTTTTTATTTACGAAACCATAGAGGCTTAATTACTAAAAGTTTGTTACACTCGAATGCTCGCTTGTATATGTGCGTTTCTTTACGACGTATTTTAATTTTTTTTTAATTTATATATATATATATATATATATATATATATATATATATGTGTATATTAAGTTTTGAAGGGGTGAACGAACGGCTAAGGTCGAAAACAAGTGATTACACAAGCGGCGGTTTGTTAGTTCGACGTGCTTTTTTTATTTCAACGCCATTAATAGGGTGGGGGGAAAGAGGTCAAAAAAATGGGATAAAGGAAAGTGAATACCGTCGGATGGGATTCCAAGCAAAAGTATAAAAAAATAAATCTTTAATCCCTCTATGAAGCTGCTCTTGCTTCCCCTTTTCAACGATATGACCATGTCGCAGTTTTCCGCGAGACAAGAATCAAAAAGCGCGAGTTAGAAGAGATTGAAATAAAAATTAAAACAAAAATAATGATGACGATGATAATAATAGCGGTAATAGTAATCGTCATCATCGTGGTCGTCATTATAGGCTTACTCGATGGAGTAGGGAGTATAATTTTTCTTTCGGACTCTTTCGAAGAAATTTTACCCATTTGAAAACGGTACTACCATCGCGAATTAAAATTTAACCGAGTTTATCGGAAACTATAGAAAAAGATAAAATCAACGAACGTGGTACATAGATAATTAGAGATAATATAAGTAAGCTCGTAAATATGAACATTGCTGGAGGGGATAAAAGATAAGACGAGATGAGTACGAAGTAAGTTGTCGGTGGAGTATCCGGGGAGAGGCTGAGCTTATGGGAACATTCAAAAAAAAAAAGTAAAGAAATCAGCACTAGCGTACGAATTGAAAGGATGGTAAAAACACGGATAAGGGATAACATTAATTTAGCCGGGGGAGGCAGGGAGGCAATTACTGCGAAAACGTAACCGGGAAATAATAATAGTGCTGATGAAAATAGGCCGAAAAACAGAAATATTACTGTTGTGTATACGAGAAATATGTAGTCTTATAAGGAGCAGCTAACAGAGTAAGTATTTGAAGATGGCTAAATAAAAAGTTCAATTATTAAACGATGCTGCTAATATCCGATAATAATAATATAAATAATAATTTTTTCGACTTTATTAATCGAATTAGCGTGTCGTAGTTCGTTTTATTTACGCAGGTGAAGTACGCTAGTGCACCGCCAGTTTAGGTTTTAAAGTAACGATTAATAATAATCGAATTAAATCGAATATATTTTTCGCGTTTTACATAACCGTTAATGAACTAATTAAAATTAGACCGCAATACTACGCGAATGCGCGATAAACTAGTGTGTACGATAAACGTACAAATACCGTCTGATAATAATATGATAACGATAATAAGAAACATCCGCGCCTCGGGGCTCAGCGATGAAGTGGAACTTAAAGACGTTTTCTCCAAAAAGACGATTAATAAACTCACAATTTCGTACAAATTTCACAATTTCTGTACCTGTTTGCATGTATGTAAATTGAATATACATGTATATGGATTACAGCATGCGGTGAAGAGAGGAGGAGCCCGATTACACTATAAAAATAGAGACCTGCCTATGTGCTATGTGTATAAGCCTTTGGCTCGCTCGTTTTACGGTTTAACACCCCATATACAACGCGCCAATACAAGTTTTACTTCAATAATAATAATAATAATAATCAAATCAAATCAATTTTTTTTTTCAAATCAAATTTTATACGTATTCAGTACAATTACACAATAATAAATATAACGAAACTTGTTAAAATTTGCATTAGAATACAAAGAAAACCGGTTATGCGCGTAAATGCGCAATAATAACAATAATTCAATAAAGGACAGGAATAAATGTAAGAAAAAAAATCAGTTCGTTCGACGGGTTTGTGGAAATCGTAGCGAAGAAACCTGTATTAAAATATGGACGTCCGGAAGAAGACGAAAGAATGAAAGAGTATCCATAATTTTGAAGTCATGCGGCTTCATTTTGGGCGGTGCGTAGTATTCGATAAAGAAGAATAACAAACATTCAAATTCAAATTTAAATATATTTCGAATTTCTGTTTGATCTGAAGTAATTTAAGAATATATAAAATAAAACGCCTACCTAATGCGTTCGAATACGAAATATGTTGCTCATTCGCGTCAGAAACACATCACGCACGGGCACTCGTACGCATACACACAACCAATTTAGAAATGACGAAATATTTTTATACAATTAACATATAAATTCGACGAAATGAACGTATCCGAAAACTACGAACGGGTTTATTATTATAAAATAAGTTTCACGAGATCTAAAAATTCAAATAAAAACCAATGCAACGACATAGCATAATATCATAAATTCACAGATAATGTATTCTCATATAGCAAATACTAATAGTAATAATAATAATATTAATATATATATATATATTTTTTAATAATAATTTGAAAAGTTCCGGAAAGTAGTGAATTTTTTTTTAAAACATAAACAATAGAAAGGAGTTGAACTCGATAAAATATTTTCTCGATGAAATATCGCAAATCTTTTCGGCCGTTAAGTCATTATCGAGCGAATAGAAAAAAATTAAATTATAACAATATATATAAATGTAAAAAATATTACTTACATATATATTTAATTTACAAAAATTAAAATTGTATATTTCAATAATCCGTTAATGAATGTGGGAAAGCAATCGACAATCAGCAATATAAAATTTCTACATAAATCACGATAACAATTAAAATAACGAAAAAAAAAACCTTCAACAATGTGGAATTTATACGTAATAACACAGTAGCAAGTAAAAATAAATCTTCATTATAATTTTTGTAAATTGTGTAACAAAGTAATATTTTTTTTTTTTACATTTATACGTATTTTTATCGTTTTGTTTTTTTGTGTGTTTTTTTTTTTGTTATATTCACTTGATATAATGGCTTAACAGTCGAAAATATTTCTGACTTTTCGTAAAGAAAAAGTTGTATTCGATTCCTTTTTGTAATTTATTTTTTCAATAATAATAATAATAATAATGATTACGTTGAAAAATTCTTACGGTAGCGACGACGAAAATACGAATAATAATAATTATTATTATTATAAGGACGAATTTGAATTTCAAATTTTGGACAGGTCGTTAACTTCATATTTTAACGACTATGTAACCCCGAAGAAATTTGACATTTTTCTGTGAAAAGTAATCATGAAAAAAAAAAGGATAGACCGTAAAAAACGACGAGTAAACCAGAAAGAGACAACGATCGGAATGAAAAATTCTGTGCTCGGTGAAAACGAGATGCTAATAGTAAAAGTTATCCCAAGAAAAAAAGACGAATCAACGCGCGAGTTTGATTACCTTTAAGATGTTTTCAGAGTGAAATTTCTAATCTTTTCTTACAGGCGGAACATTTGGAGATTAATAAAAATACTGGAACCATTAAAATCGACGGAATTCCCCACGCATAAATTATTAACCATCGAAAACTAAGTGTTATCGCGGAGATAATTCAAAATTCTAATTATGTAAAGTTTATATATATATATATATAAATATATATTATATATATATATATATATTTATATATATATATATATATATATATATTTATATATATATATAAATTTATATATATATATATATATATATATATATATATATATATATATATATATATGTATATATATATATATATATATTTATATATATATATAAATAGTTATACGTTTACAAATTATACATATATGTGCAAAGCCATTAAATATACTAATATTATTTTTGCACTATCACAACGAATTCGGTTCGATATTCTTCAGATTGACCAGACTTGGTTACATCACCTGCTACTACTTTTTCGTGTACATTCATCATCGGTACTTATTCCGGTCGCCCGTCAACTCGTACGAATTATTGCAGAAATGTGCTTCGAAATCTAGTCTAACGCAAGAAGAAAACTTTTCCTTGATCGTAGTGAACTTTACCCGGTACATGATTATTACGTCTATATACCGGACTCTGCTTTTAACTATATATCTGCAGGTGCGCTATGATTAATAAGATATTAATTACGTAAATTCGTATCCCGAATGTAACCGGTGCTGATAATGGGGAAAAGTTTTTTGACACGCGAAATTCAAACCAGCTTCGTACGTATTGTTGTTGTTCATGCCTTAAATTATACGACGATCCAAGAAACTTTTGCCGTTTTTGATTGAAACTTTCCTTTTTTTTTATTTCGCCCGTTATCTACTTGATTGTTTTTTTTTTTTAGTCCAATATAAAATACGCTGCTGTTCATCAACGTAATTTTACTCATCTTCGTAGACGAAAAACTTTTCTTGCTACCTTGAAATTTACTGTGTAAGACTGAAGAATTTTTCTCCTATTATCCTACCTGTTCGCAACAGCGATAAACTTTGAAAGTATGGTAGAATATAGTGCCAAGATGACTAGAATTATGGGGTATGTACAAGCAGCACTACTACATGAGAGGTTTCCTCAATTTAGTTCTAATTCCTAATAATCACGTTCTATAAGATACCAGTCAACTATATATCTCATTGTCACCACTATCGCAAGATCGATGTGTGTATCATGAACTATCTTATTCTTTCATTCACTATCTATTTTTCATACACACACGCGCACATATAATATATGAAATAAGTAATGAAATTAGTAAGCGACACTGTCGGTAGTGAATACTAATGACAGGCCAATAAAGTTAGTTGAGGAAGATATTAAACCGATAGTGCTGGTCAACAGTTAGCTGGTGAAAAATTAAGACTCGACTGATATACTGATACGGGAAATTTTGCACCGGCTGCGATAGTGATAAAAATTGGCCGATTATTTTTCAACGTGCAAATAATGAAATGGTCAAGGAAATATTGCGTCACGCTGCGTTAGGTCAAAACCAATCGGCGTTAAATTGACTACTGGGTATGTATGATTAGCCTGGATGCGAAATGTACTACTTGATGACGTAAAGCTAGACAAATATCAGCTGCAACAAGATATAATGATAGATAAATGGAAAATTCGCAGTCTTACATAAAGAGGGAAAATTCCGTTTATGGAGTTTGAAATCGCGAAGGAAAATACTGATATATGTCGTTTGTTGAAAACACAGCGATTCAGGAGATCGGCTAGTAATTTACATTGTGACGTTGCATTTACAATGAATAAAAATACAACAAAATTAAAGAATATTAATGACTGCTGTAGGCGCTGTTATATAAAGTATATAGTATACAACATTTTTCGGATGATTGGAGCGATGGCCTATCAGTAGGTGGTAAAAGAATTAATAAGTCATCCTAAGCAACATTTAAGAAAATACGGACGGGAACCGGTAAAATTCAACGCGGTATCGTATCTTTTACAGTATCCTACCGACAGTAACGTAATAAATTCATAAATAATTTATAACCGACTTTAAGACGCAAATGATCTATCGAGCGTCTATAAATAAAATAATTAAAAAAAAAAGAAAATACGGGAAAATTCATGGAGAGATTGGAAAATCAATGCAGGGACTATGGATTAGTAATTAATAAAACTAAAAGCACGATAATCGATAAAAGTGATCAGATCGAGCAAATGAACGTATTCGGATTTAATATTGGGGTATAATTTGACTAATGAGCATCTAGAAGAATAGAACATCCATACTGAATAAGAAATTAAACTGTTCAGTCTTTCCAATAGCTATTTACGCGATCTGGTCCCTTACTGTTGAGTGTATTAGCAAAATAGCCCGGAAAGCTGGAAATGTAGAAGGCTATTTCGTAGATCGACCGGAAGGCTAATGAACAGGTCTTTTTTTAGAGACGAAGTGTGCATAGACGTTTATTAAACGTGGCAATAAAAATATTTCTCGGGTTTTTCGAACATGCGGCAAGAGGTACAAATTCCCTTCAGAGCTTAATAATCACCGCGGGGAATTGAATTGAAAAAGAAAAAGAAGGATGACCTTGAACGTGCTGGGCTGATCAGTATTCGTTAACTGGATTCAACCTGCATGAAGTGTTCATAACATAGACGGCTGTTCCTGAACATCATTATACCGTCACGAAGGACAAAGCAGGAAGAAGAGATCTATAGATAGGTATATAGGCAGATAGGTAGATTCCCTCCTTTTTCCCTCGAGAGGGTATAACGGTGTTAAGAAACAGCCGCCTGTGTTACGAACACTTAAGGTAGGTTTAATTATTTTTAATTGAATTTATTTTAAATACAGTGTTTTTTTTTTTTTTAAATATAGCGACCGCATCCCAGTTAGACACAATCGAGAGAACAAACACCTCATACAAATAATTAAAGATAAAACGATAAAATTAAGTTAAACTCATATCATCCGGCTAATGCGGACTGTATACTTTCTAGACGGTTATTTTCATTAAAAATTATTACACTCTTATATGACATTTGATGACGTGTGTGAGAGTGATTAAACTGACATGACACAGTATATTTAGATGCGGATATCATGTGCGACACCTATATAGATATAATTATTATGTACGTATATATATATATATATATATATATATATATATATATATATAATTATTTACACACATATAATCTTTACACGGCTTCATGTATTAGTACCAAACAAACATTGAATGAACACACACTCCACGCTCACATCCGCACCCACATATGTATCAAAGCACACGACTCAAATACTGCATTCATCACTGCTCAAAGTTGTTTTCCCCTATAAAACCCTTAATAGGCTATTGCTAAGATACAATCTTATCCTGTTAGGTAAATAATTATCACGATTAAGTTACACGATTATTTAGTAGCTAACTTAACCGCTAAGTAGAAAAACGAGTTTTCTTTGAAAATAAGCAGTTGTCCTGCTTGTGTATTGACGTAGCTGCGCAGGATAGTGCAATTTAGCGAATTGCTTAATTACATCATTAATAAACATCACATACTTCAGAATGCCATCATCACGTGAGTAAGCATCGACGTTTTGACGGTATTTTATGAGATCCCGATTCTACTTGGCCGTACAGGCCCATAGAGCTAGGTCATGATTCCAAATAGGTTTAAAATCAGATGGGTATGCGGGTGGATACGGTACGGATGGAGTGTAGGTTACTTATTTACCACGATGCTGGGAAAAAAATCTAGTTTTTATTGTTACAAAAATAGGTATACTATAAATATAGGATATTTGAAAAAACTTTAATTCACACGTTTTTAAATGAGTTTTTAATTAAAGGATCACGTTGCAACGAACGATAAATTAAAATTAAGAAAATCATTAAAACGTCCTAACATTAAAGTTTTGCTTTTATAAAACAAAATTTCGGCGGACATCGTTAGTTGATTAGAAATTCTCCCGGTACGTCGTTCAAGAATTAAGAACTTATTAACAATTTGGACGGCCGCAGTTGAACATAATAGAGGACGACGGTATTTACTTAATCGAAACAGCTGCGTGTGAGAAAGGGATCGCTTATTTCGATTTGACAGCGTCCATAAATTATTATCGGAACTGACGCGTAATGTGGAAGTTGCCTGCGCGGCGATCGTTTACGCCCCTATTGGAAAGGACGAAAGATTGACGATGGCACGTTTTCAATTTCTCAACCACGATATTCGAAGTCTGTCAAGAATTTTTAATGAGGACAGAGGAGGTGGTAAATGCGGTGAAATGACTTTCGAATTAAATTTACATATCCTATAAGTTGCGTTAGAATATAGTTGAAATCTGTAATATTAACGAGCCGTCATTATTGATATTCTAAATAAGCAAATTTTATTACTATTTATTATTATTATTATTATTATTATATCGTTCGTACATATATATTTCTTGCTTATGGGATTGTTCATTGGGGAGGCCTGATTAAATATCACCACCTATAAAACCCGTTGAAACGTTACAAAAGTCAGTCTTGAAGAGTATCGGTCTTAATGACGAATCAATATTGCAAAATAAGCGATCTATATGGAACTATTAAATTATGTATAGAAAAACAAATTCGAATTTAATATAGATTTTCATAAAGGAAAAACTAGAATTAGTCAAGTGAAAACCCTGCCCTTTGATAAAACACGCGCCTGAATAATACAGTCGTGTTATTTAGAGAACTCAAATTATATAACAGCTTAACGAATTCATTACGTTTCGTTACTATAAGCGTCGTGAAAGCAAATTATCATTATCATTCTCGTTTTCTAAATCAGCAGAAAGCGGTACTAATATACATTTATGTAAATCCGTGTACGTGTGTGTGTAACTTTAAGTACATATTGATACATCGTAAGTTTAACATACGTCATACTTATTAGTTATTAATTATTTTATTTGTTAAATCTGAATTATTTTAAATTTTTCTCATTATAACTCTAGCCAGTTTAAACTTTATTAATTTTCGTATAATAATCTAAATCTTCTTCGTGTACGATATTTTCTGTCCATTCGATTAATTCATAGACGTGCAATTGTAATACGAGATTACGTTTAACGAAGCTGTAATCCAATAAATAAATATTTATTATCTTTTTCTTCGCGCACTTAAACCGGCGCTCGTGTGCAATTTACGCATAAGTCGGTTATTACTCGAAATTATTTATTTTCATTGTATTATTTTATTATTAATATTTTCTTTTCTATTCTCGTTTTTAACACTTTGAGCCTTTTGAACCTTGGCAGTAACAGACGTATGTCAGTCACTTATGAGTGACGGGTATGGTTGTGATAAAATATTCAATATCAGTCATTTCTGACATGACATTTACTTCTAACTTTGTAACTCTTTCGATTAAAAGTTGAATTTTCGTTCAATAGCAAGGATGATTTTAGTTTATTATTTGCGATGTAAAAAACAGTTTTAGTCACATATGACTGACGACACTTTCATAAAAAAAAAACATCTGCGCCACGCAGCGAAGGCAAGAAGTGAAACTTAAAGACATTTTAACTAAATTCCGTACAGAGTTTTTTTTTAATTTTTACTCGTGTATATATATAAACACACACATACACACACACATATATATATGTCGTAACGGAATATATATATATATATTCGTCTGTTATTTCCGCTCGCTCACTCGCTAGCTCATTTTGCCAGTTAACTCACCATGTATACCGCGCCAATAGAAATTTCACTTCAAAATATGTTTTGGTTTTCTAATTAATGTAAAATAATTTCGATTGCACGGAATTGTTAATATAATGGTGCTGAATAATGAAAGTTTTACACGAAAACTTTTTACTTTCAAATATAAACATATGTGTGATAACAGACAATGCGTCAGTCATAAATCGTAAATGACTGACACTTTTTTGAGGTTTTATATCGTTTCTAAAAGAAACGGAAAATTTTATTGTTAACCACAATGGTTGGAAAGTGATATTTATTAATATGGATTAAAAATTTAAAGTTAGCATTTTATCACATTTATATAAAAAATTAACAATGGTCTAGCGGTAATGGACAACGTCTCAGTCGCATATGACTGACACGGGACTAAATTTATAACATGTGCTAACGTTATTTTATATCATATTTGCAGAGCGACGAGTAATATCAAATAAATCGAATTGAACTGAATTTAATTGAATTATTATCATTATTATTATTGTTATTATTAACCTTATTTATTCTTTTTAACACGTAAAATAAGAAAACTAAATTATATATATATATATATATATATTTGTTTTACTATTTCCTTCATTATTGTTCAAAATTTCGTTTGTTATGCTTTTATTTATCATTTTACACATACGGTATAGTTCATTAGGGTGGAGTCGCGAATTATCGTGTTAAACCTACTCAAACACTTCAAAATACAATGTTACTTATTATCAACGATGGTGATAATAGAACAAAGAGTCGGTTAACACATTTCTGAATGTTAGCAAACTGCACAAATTTCAATTATTTAGTTTCGCTATGAAAAGTACGACCACATTTTATATATGTTAAAACCAGTCGGTAGAACAAGGGCCATGAGTGTAGATCAGGGGGAGTTCCTCCATAATATAAATATCGTTCCCGAATATAGGCAGGTTATAAAGGTGCTATATTATATAATTGTTTACCGTTTAATCGCGAATTATTTGTACTATATTGTCGGAATTAGTTAATGAAAAAAAAATCGAATATTCAAATATGCATATTCTGTAATGATCGCTGGTGATAGTGTGCTATGCAGTGGTGAACGTATGTGTGTGTTCTGTTGCAGTATAATATGTAGGAAACACGCTAATTTTTATAGCCAGGTTTGGTGAATGGCGTGTATATCGATTATATATATGTAAGATGTTTTACTTCATTTGGTATTTATCATGCGCTATTCTCCGAACAAAGTTTGATTTGATTCAATTATTACTGTTATTGACAATACTATCGATATGAAGCAGGTTTTTTTTTTTCGCTGGAACATTTGAGACGATTGTATTATTGTAGCAGCCAGTTTTAACCCACGTTATAGCACTTTGGGGGTGGAATGACTAAATATCGTATTAAATCGATAGATTCCGTTACAGGGGAATAACGTTATTAGGAAGCAGGATTTTAACAGTATATGAATCATATAAACTGTAAATTCTGACAACGAATTATCATAAATTGAACATATAGATCTGTATAGGTAGCACTAGATCAGCCGGAGAAGTGGAGTCGGTGATTCTACGCTTCGATAACATTCGTGTGAGATTTCAGGATTGATCTTTAAGCCATATATTAACCACGCCGTCGAAAACTGTCACCGTCATTCATTTCGGGTAGATGGTACCGTGTTGAACCGCAGATAGTTTCAAAAAAGATACGATAAACAGGGAGGGAAATATGTGTTCCGTGACACAGGGCAGTATGCTGCCGAATGGATTATCAACTCTTTCATGCTATGCTTACATGTGCATTCACCGGAAAGATATTCTGTCACTTGTAAAACATTAAGATGCTTCAGAATTCGTAGTACCCTATTTCGATATCGCCGTATTTTTTTTTGTAAGTTGTATTAAGAACGGCCTTAAAGCTTTTTTTTATGTAGTAGAGTTTAATTTTCCAACGATATCCAGATTAGCTGTGGCATTCACGGTACAGTTCCGGTTGTTCCTGAAATGCTCGAGCTTTTTCTGAACGTGAGTAACCCAGTTCAGTCGCTAGAAATGCGTAAATATTTTACTTTATCGATATTTGGAATGACGACATGGTTCATTTCGATAGGCGTGTGTTCAATTTTTCGATTTTTGTAAAAGAAATACGCGTTTTCTTACTTTCATCCATGTATCCATTAAAAATTTTACCACGCGCGTTATCTAGGTATCAATAACCTTGATATAAAAAAAAATAAACTTCTAACAATTGGTATGAAAAATAATATCATTTTCAAAATTTGAGTAGTAGGGGACTTTATGATGCGAAATGAATAATGCGCTTCGGTTCCTCGCGCGCGAGATATCGAAAATAATAACCACCGATGTGGTATAGTCTGCTCAGAAATGTTGGACTAAGGATTAACTACTCCGAAATTCTTTTATTTATGTCTCCTATACTCGTATTTGAACCTGGGACAGTTCTTAGACATGTATATATGTAATATTGAAAATTCCAAACACGTCGCGAACATTTCGCGTTTAAAGTTGATTGTGGAACAACATAATACTGGTGGTTGGTTGTGTAATTACATAACTATCTTAGATAAGCAGATTTAAACGCGCATGTGTAAATGTTTAACCGTTCGGACATATTCCGGTGTGTATAAGACGTTTTCTTATACGCTGAACGGATCGTAAATAATTCTTCTAATTATTAGAACAACAGCGAAACTCTTTAGTTTCTAACTCGCGCACGTATGAACGATAAATTAGCTTTTTGTTTGTTTGCACCGAGTACGTGTTTTATACGTGCAATTTTATGCGCTCCATACAAACATACATTACCCGTTACGACCATCGTCGCATGTATTCCATCTATATGAACTAATTTATTTCAAAACAAGAAACGATAATTTAGAATTTTTATGCGATTAACCGATCAATTTTACTATAAAACTCTTCAGAAGATATGTTAAACGGTCTGTATTACATAAGGATATATTACAAACGCGTGGAATCTTGTTAAAGTCGCGCTATACAGAGCACTTGAAAAATGGATAGAATACGATTAAGAACAAGCGCAAGATTGCGCACGTATCCGCGGGAAACAGTTGTAGTTGGTAGATGGTGAAGATAGATTTAGTGCTGGTTTTGTTGCAGGTGCTAGTGATTAGAAGAGCAGACGGGTAATTAACATGTAATAAAACTCATAATTTGCGCGTATTGCACATTTTATTCGATTATTAAACGAATAATTTTTATTATAAAAAATTATCATACACACACATATATATATATATATATACATATAGGATGCGTCCCTTTTACATCTGGATAACCTACAATTGTTCCTCCATATAGTGACGTTTTTAGAGAAGTCAGCATGCTTGATTAAGATGTAGATAGTCCCCACAGTATCACGTTGGGTAGGCTGTAAAGGCACCCCCATTAAAAAAAATAAATATATATATATATATATATATATATAGGATGACCTATAGAAACGATTTTGTTATTTACTGTTTATTTTTTTTAACCTATATCGGTCCACTGCTGGACGTAGCTCTCCCCAATCAATAAATTTGGGAGAAAATATTCTAATCTTCCGAGCGGGCCAGGTAAATTGGGAGATACCAACACAATACACCGAGCCGGCGGTCACCCATCCAAGTACCGTTGCTTAACTTCGGCAATTACACGAAAAGTCGCCGTACTGAACGCGCTATGCCCGTCGGCAAACTCTACTCCACCGAAAGTTTTTAATGAAATTTCATTTCAAAATAGTAAAAGGAGAGATTAACAATCGTTTGTCGAACAGAATATCGTTCGAATGACGGCCACTTGCAATAATACATTCATTTAGTCTTTACAAAATTTTCGAAGAATTCTTTCGTAATTTCTTCGGAATTCCGAGTTTTTAGGTCATGCATATCACGCGGACGTGTTTTGTAAACACGGCTATTAATGTATTCCACAAAAAAAATCGCGTAACTTTGAATTCTCTTTGCACTGTTGTGATAGATTTCCACGAAAAACGCGCGCTCCTTCTCGTTTTAGGAAGCCGCGATAACTGAATTTAAACAAAAACGAAATCTCTCGTATGTGCACTAAACGTGGAGGAGCACGCGGTTTGCGTTATAGCAGTCTTACCGTCGAATTATTCGAAAAATAAACCGGTCCGTCTTCTCTGGATCACCCTATACATACGTATGTATGTATATCTTAGTGAGTAACGATGAATTAAATAAAATAAGTTTAAATAATTTAGTATATAACGCATAATAATATTATAAGTCTCTTAAATCCGCAATACGAAGTCGAAATGTATCCGGTAGTAGCCTTTTCAGTAGTTGAATATAGAGAGCAACTCGTGGTGTATATTTGTAGTTAGTAAACAATTATGAATTATTACAAGCTAAATTATTATTATTATTTTTTTTTTAATACAAAGAAAATGAAAAAACCAACAACAAAAAATAAAACGCTAAAAAATAAAAAAAAAAAACAATTTGTTCGGTGTAGATTACACTACACATTATCGGGGTAGATATAAATTTGATTAAATATAAGGAATCTCTTGAATTGGCCGTGGCTGTTATGTACGCTTGTTGAAAATTGGTCAAAGTTGGCAGAGATAAAACCCGTATTATTGCAGTTGAACACGTTGATGTAAATAACGGATTATTCTATTGAAATATTAAAGTGACTTAAAAATTTTTCAATATGATTATCATCTAACGCAGTGCTTATTGTCCGCGGTGGGCCTTTCGGATATAAAAAAATCTGAAATTATTAATTTGGTAACGTCGTTTTAATTTTTTCTTTTAAAATAAATTTGTTCTTATTTTATATTTTGCGTCATTTTCTTTTGTTTTGGCGTTTATTTATTTTTTCTAAATAAAAAAAAATTAGTTATTTTTTTCTTAAATTACGGGCTATCGTGTGCCATTTTTTTCATTTTTGGGTTTTCTTGTTTTTTTTTTTTTTTTCAAATTTAGTCTTAATTAGATTTTTATTTACTTCGACGATTTGTAGCACAATCAACGAGACATGGATTACACTATATTCTAAATAAGTACGTTTGATTTGGTGTTACTATTATTATCGTCGTTAAATAGAACGCAAAATTATACCGGTATGATTATAATTATTATAACGATGTAAATAATAATAATAAGCAAATCAAATTTTGAAGTATTTCGTAATATAAATATACAAAGTACAATCAAAAAATAAACGTACTTAAAATAAATACAATATAGACGAATATGTGCCTAGCTGTGGGCATAAATGAACATAACACGCGTGTATAGTGTCAAAATTGGCGGCTAGTTGTAACGTTAGACGTTATAGTACAACTTACAATTGAAATGATAGTGTAAACTTATTATAGCTTAAATTAAAATTCTTCGCATCTGAACATAATCTATACTAATATATAGAACTGTAATGTCTGTTATTTGCGAATATTTTCATTATAATCACTGTATTGGGCTATTTTTATCACGCATAAACGGAAAATCACATATTTTTTAAAATTTTTGTCTGTCTGTCTTCCCGATTTAGCTCACTATTAAAACGACAATACATCTTATAGTCTATATTATCGAATTGGTTCTAAACTTTTTTCACATTGATATCGCAAACAGGACAGAAATTACAATAATTTAAAATTTTAAAAAGTAGGAAACAGCGATATCTTTGCTAAATTGTTTAAAATTTAACACGTTTTCAGTTTCGAATGTACCTTCACTACCGACACACACAATACGAAGCACGTTTTATTTCGTTAGGGGCGTGGTTTAAATAACGGACGAACATACATATATATATATTTACCAAAACAAAACTAAAATCGAAGTTAATCACTAAAAAATTTTTTATTACATAAACACGAAGCTTTTCGACTGTTTTTTTTTTTTTTTTAACAATAGCTTGAAAATGACTTGATAGTCGAAGAGCTTCGTGTTTATGTAATAAAAAATTTTTTAGTTTCACTTCGATTTTATTTTGTTTTGTTAAATTCATAAAATTACTACTCTCCAATACATCAACATTATATATATATATATATATATAGATATATATATATAAGAAAGAGAGAGCGATATTGTATTAAAACAAAAGAATAACACCGGCGAAACCGTAGGTAACTTCTAATGTATATATGATTGCCTAATCACCGAGAATTTTTTTATACAAGGTAAATGAAGTTACAATAATAATAATAATATGTAAATAATAATAATAATATAAATAATAGCAATTACAATAACCAAACCTTCTTCTTGACGTATAATATTCGGTTCTATATATGAGAAAATTTTATATGAGAAATATAATACGTAATTGTAACCATAATACACTTAATTTTTATTATAATTCTGTTTTCAATTTTATTAAAGTTATTGATTGTGGAATGTAGTGATTTTTATTTATACTTGATTACTAAAAATAGTTAAAATCACTAAATTTATTTTTAATTATGCGAAGCTTTTCGGCAATTACGCCATTGTCAAGCTATATACAGTTAAAATTAATTAATATAAAATCATAACATATTAATTTAAAACTAAGTTTACAATTTTACAATTATGAATACTTTAAACTATCTGACCCTGACTGTGGTACACAACACAATCAATTGTCAGTAATATAAAATTTACAGAACAGTAGCTAGAAAATAATTATTTTATAAAAATATGTGTTTGAACAATGAAAAATATATATTTATGTGATTAAAAACTTAATAGTTAGGAATAATATTTTTACAATACACTTTTTAAAATTAATTCTTCCTCAAACTTTACCATTGAATTTAATAAATTATTTTTATCCCTTTCTTTTATTATTTCCATTTTTTCGAGTAGTTTTCTTTTTTTAAAATGTTTTTCTGTATGTAGAATTTTATAATTTTGATTAATATTATTTATTTTGTGTTTTAATTCTATACAATGTTTTCCAAATAATGATTTTTCATCATTATTTTTGTATGAGTTTAAATGTTCTTTAAATCTTGTTATGAATTGTCTGCCTGTTTCTCCTATGTATTCTTTTTCACATTGGTTACAATTTAATTTATAGACTCCTGAATTTTTTTAATATATTTTTATCTTTTATTTTGTTATTATTTATTGATTTTAATAATGTATTATTATTTCTTATTGCTAAATCGATGTTGTATTTGTTAAATATTTTAATTATTTTATATGTATGACTACCTACATAATTTATTGAACCTAAATACTTCTTTTTTTCTTTTTCTATATTTATATTAACTTTAGTTTTGTTCCATATTTGATCAACTGTAGTAGGGTTATATTTGTTTCTTATTGCTATTTGTTTTATAATGTTTTTTTCCTTATTCAATTTATCCTTGTCTGTTAAAAAGAATACATAGGAGAAACAGGCAGACAATTCATAACAAGATTTAAAGAACATTTAAACTCATACAAAAATAATGATGAAAAATCATTATTTGGAAAACATTGTATAGAATTAAAACACAAAATAAATAATATTAATCAAAATTATAAAATTCTACATACAGAAAAACATTTTAAAAAAAGAAAACTACTCGAAAAAATGGAAATAATAAAAGAAAGGGATAAAAATAATTTATTAAATTCAATGGTAAAGTTTGAGGAAGAATTAATTTTAAAAAGTGTATTGTAAAAATATTATTCCTAACTATTAAGTTTTTAATCACATAAATATATATTTTTCATTGTTCAAACACATATTTTTATAAAATAATTATTTTCTAGCTACTGTTCTGTAAATTTTATATTACTGACAATTGATTGTGTTGTGTACCACAGTCAGGGTCAGATAGTTTAAAGTATTCATAATTGTAAAATTGTAAACTTAGTTTTAAATTAATATGTTATGATTTTATATTAATTAATTTTAACTGTATATAGCTTGACAATGGCGTAATTGCCGAAAAGCTTCGCATAATTAAAAATAAATTTAGTGATTTTAACTATTTTTAGTAATCAAGTATTCAATTTTATTAACCGAGACTTCGTCCCTTACATCGTTAACATCTTCTAACGTCATATCTAAGGGTGTAAATTCATTACAGTCATCCTTAGTGTATGTTGCGTCGACTGTTCATGATTGTCGCATTTGCATGCGACCGACATCGTCATACTCTATTATGTATTAAATAAACCCATCTCCACGTCTAGTTCTAATTCTGTTAAAGGTCTTCCATTCGTTCGTGAATAAGTCCATTCTCGGGACTCCTTTCCGCTAGCCAAATAAATCGATTTGTTTTTTATTTTTTATTTAATTATTTACGTAAATACTTCAAGCGTTCTGTTTATAACTTACCCGATGTTTAAGGTGATTTTCAGGATTTAAATCTCCATATATCATTATGCAAGGCTTCCACGAAGCGCCAAACAAACGAACAATAAGCTAATTTCTACAGCGCAGGTAAAACACGTGTTAGCTGATTACATTTAATCCTGTCATATATATAACGATAATAATAACAACGGTAAGATTGATATTAACAAATTTATAATGATAAAATTATAATTTAACACACATTAGGCAGGTGGAATGTTTGATTTATGCGATTATTATCATAGGACTTCTTAAGACATGGCTGAAATTAATTAGTTCAATTGTGAAGTTTTTTTTTTTTGGTCCCCAGTTCGTAAATTACGATGGGGTGAATTTATTTATAAGTGAGATAAATGTAATTTATAAATAATGAACTGAAAAGAGCCCATCTAATTAAGTTTACGGTGCTCAGTTCAGCCCATTTTACATTAAGGTGATATTATACAATTAATTTGATTAAAATATATGTAGATGTATTTTGCGGTATGTTATTTCTGATACTGTGAAAACGTCAAATATTTTGAACTGCTTATCCACCAATTCTGTTGCATTTATATCTGCGAAGCGTTGACGTAATCCTGTCAGTAATGCTTTACATCATCGGTTAAATTGCATATTGCACATTTATTCGTATGCGATATTCGGTACTTATATAAATAGTCTTTAAATAATCCATGTCCGCTAATAAACTGTGTATCGAAATAATTTGGCACGAATACAACATTTTTTAGTCTTCCGTCTACACTGGGAAAATATTGTTTCGCTAGTCCATTGTATTCGTCCCGTAACCTTTGGAATTTTTTAACATAATATTCATCCGATACTATTTTGAATTGTTTAATTGTTAGAGCTTTTTTCTTGATGCAGGATGCTGATATTGCGTGTTGTTAGATTCATGAGTTATATTTACATTATCTTTTATTAATAAAATATTAATATGTTTTTCAATCTCATACACCAACGGTTTAATACCAGCAATGACAATGCTAGCCATAATTGTTCTGTAAGATTTGATTAATTTTATGGCAATCATTCTCTGGAATGCTTTTAATTTGTTTCGAAATCGTTTGATATTTAACATATCATTATAGATTACGCTGCCATAAAGTATGTTTGGTAATATTATACTTTTAGTCTTTTATATAATATTATTCCCTTCTTATAGTTTATTCTATTGTTATTGTTATAAAGTTTATTGAATACCCTTATAAATTTATTTAAGTCGTAGGTTTGTATTATATTCAATAAATGTTTTCCTCTCTGATTATTTACTGTGTCCCATAATAAATTTCGCGAGTTTAAGTCTCCCAACAGTATGAATTTGTTCAAATTATTGTTTCGTATGTATATATCTAAGAATTGAAAATAATAAGTAGCTAGGTTGTTAGGTGGTATGTTACAATGGTGTTTATATTACAAATTTTAACAATTATAATGTTTTAAGTATTGTGTATATAAACTGTACTTAGCGGTATTCCAGATCGATAGATTATCACGAGTTTATTATGTATGATTTTTTTATAATCAGTCGGAATGTAATTGCTTTTGCACTTATCACAAATAAATGTAATGTCTATATTCTTCGGTATAATTTTACTAAGTAATACATCTCTAGCTAAACTAGAATGGTTTTCATTGTACTGTAATATCTTAATCGATCTATTGATTTAACTTTCTCGCTGTAAAATGTTAATTTTGGGTCAGTTAAATTTATAAATATTATTCATCAGTTTCTGAGGCACTGCCTCTTGAGACGTTCGATGATTTATTTAATTTATTTAAAAGTCTTACAAAACGACTTTTCATCGCAGCATTTTGTAACAGCCCATGGTTTTCTGTTAGCATTTTTTTCAAACCTTCAATGTAATCAGTGAAGCCGCGTATAACATCCAGAGGTTCTTGATGCCCTTTGATCATATCCATTAATACAGTGAAGTTTGTAAATGATAATGGATAAGTTTTGTTAGTTATTATGTTTTCTGCAAGAGGTGCTAACAAATCTTTTGTTGTTAGTTTAGATTTTTTAATTATTCTAGGCTGTTCTTTTTCTTGAGTATTTGATTTTGCTGTAATAGATTGATCACTGTTACCATCGCTTTGGTCGAAATTTTGATTCAGTTTTCCATTGAAGGCATCTTGTGGTTCTTCTGGAGATATTGATCAATTGTGAAGTTAATATCCAGAATTAAACAGAACGAAAGATAGTAAACTGAATTCGTAGAACGACATCGAAAATATATTTCAACGTGTTTCTTATACACGCCACTCGAACAGGTATATCGATATATGATTGTACGCATCTGTATACACATATAGATATACACCGTATTTAAATAATACATACTATATATGTATAATAGGTAATACAATGCATTCTATATTTACATAATATTGGAAATGTCTTAAAATAAACATTTTATTACTTGTGTACACGTGTCTGTTTTAATTACCCGTAAGAATTACTAAATATCTTCTAAAACAAATGGAGGTCGAATTTAACAACACTTCTTCTTCTTCTTCTATCTGTGACCGTACCATATCCTGCTACTTAGGCCAGAGGCACGGAAGGAAAGGAGTTAAGAACTAGATTAGAGGAAAGATGTTTGTGATTTAGAGGAAGAGGAGAAATTTAGTCCCGGCGGAAGAAGTGCGTTGTAACATATTGGGAAGCTTGTGAGGAAGGCCAGCGAGCTGGCGTTGAAAGTTATATGCTGAACAGGAAGTAAGGATATGATGGAGTAGTATTGCATGCAGGACAGGTAGGCCGATCTTCCCTGGTGAACCGTAAGACGTGTGTGTCCGGACCGAACGCGAAAGAAGACCACATCTTTCCGTTTGGACGTTGATATTACCCGGGTTCGTGATGCTACGATCGTAATGAGGAAGGATGGAGAATCGTTCCATTGCTTTCGACTTAATCTTGTTCCAAATATGGATCGTCATATCTTTACATGTCGTTGGTATGGCCTCGATAATGGATTCAGGCAATGAGAGGTAGTTTAGCAGAGACGTGTCAAAGATTATGGGAATGGTAATCGAAGCAGGAATAGTCAGATGGTTGATTTTTTAGAGTGGTGGCAGATTGATAAACTAATGATATTCATATATAGTTTTGCGCGGTCGCATTTTTCACACCTATGTGCACAAATTAGTCCCTAGTAGCGGCTTGCTGAGAAAGTAAAGAAACCGCTAAAGGTAATTTCAAACAATATATGTATATGCGTAGTAGTAACGATCAGTGGATTGATAAGAGTAGTCCTGAGACGATTGGGATGGACCGACAACTCTGCAGAACTCGTACACGACGTTCAAGTGCAGTTACTGGTTGGAAAGACCAAGTCGATTCCGGTAGCGATAAGATAATGAGACAAAATAAAAAGTTTATTATATATATTTAACATGTAGTGATTTCTGCTGGTAGTAACTTTATTACTGTCTTTCAAATTTAACGTGTATATATATATATATATATATATAATATATGTAAGAACGGTAGTGAGAGAGGAACAGACCGACATAGAGAGAAAGAGGACCGCTTGCAATTTTCGCGCTCGCAGTATTTTTTTTAAAAAGTTGTACTTTATTCAAATTTTTTTCTTTCAAAAATTAATCGATAGCCACATAGGCGACTAGCCGACTTATGATATTCTATATAAAACGACGTGGACCGCAGGTGTAACAGTGGACCTAAATTGAGAAATCAGGAAATAACCATCATTTTAATTTAGTATTGGACGTGTCGGTTATAATTGTAGTTAAGTACGTCCTATTTTGTAGTGTATATTCCAAATCAATTTATATTATAAAAACCCCTAAAAATGACTTAGAAATATATAAGGGAAAATTTTCGACACGCGATGTTTAAGGGGAACAAAATAAACGACCGGATTCCGATGAAGCGATAGCAGAATGAAATACAAAATGGAATTGGGTTCTGTAATTAATTAAAGTACTCCACAAAGATAAAATAATTTATTCTCTCGCCCACGGTATATATATTATATATATATGTGTGTGTGTGAAATGACTCGTCGCAGTAATTATATATCGTGTTGATTTGTTGTCGAAAATGTCTAACTCGTTAAAAAATAAATCTATTCTTCTACAATATCCGAAAACCAGTAGTCAGCTGAAACGATGTAACAGTGAACGTTGGAAGGTATCGCTACAAACTTTCGACTTTTAATAGATGCCGGACGTTTATTTATTTTTTTTTTCTTTTTATGTCGCCAACAACGGTTTTGTCAAACGATGGTAGTAGGTAGTTCCGTTTGTTGAAAAAGGAAATTGTACGGCACGAGCTGGTATTGGAAACTACAGAATTATTAACAAATAGTGACGATGAGCTGGACATACATGTGATGTCGCTGTAATAACGTAAATTGCGAATAGATTTTGAAGAGAATACTTGATACAAAGCGGACAGGGAAGATAGCAAATAAAGAAGTTTATAATCTGCGTAACGAAACAAAAAAGTTGAAGTGATTATCCGTAAACGTAGAAAAAAATAAGATCGCGAACGTAGTGAGTTGCCTAAAGAAATAATGACCGGAAAGTTAGAGATCAGATGAAGGAAAAGATATCCGTGAATTAAGTTGTGGAGGATATAATAGAAGAAAGAATTCATCAAGTAGAAAATCGAATAAATAGAAGGAAAAGTTAGAGGAAGGGAAGTGTACAGATTTGACTAATTTCCTTAATGAAGAGATCAATAGGTTACATAATAATTTTAAAAAAAAAAATGTTTTTTTTCTTATCACAATCTGTTCAATATTTGAACATTCAGTAATACTCCAAAGTAATTATATTTATATATATTTCAAGCTTTGCCAATGGAGCATTCCTATATTCTATACGTATCAATCCATAGGGTTTGTTTTTTCGCAAACGTCTTAATTCGCACTACTGGATTGAAAGCTGCTTCGTCTCTGAATTGGTCTGATTCTAGTCTTAATTCACGCTTTCTTGTTAGTTCCTTTATCATCAATGAGACTTCTGGTACACGGAGATCATCTCGACGGATATCATTGATTCTATATACATGATAATAATAATGTTTAAATTTGTTTCATCAATGACGAAATGTGGAAATATTTACAGATATTATTATTAGTTTATCGTTATTTCCGTGAAATGTATTACGTCGATCATCGTCAAATGTCTCTCGGCTACTAAGTATAATTAGAACGAATCGGATCAGCTGTCAATTTCAATCACTAGACTATGATTTGCAGTTCAGCTGCTACAGTGGTAACATTATAAACAGTTTCTAAACGATTAAATATAATCAATATTAATGCATCGACTAATTACTACAGCATTTATTTAACGTACTCTCGTAATAGATTTTTTAAATTCTTTTTTCTGTTGTTTTTATCTATTTATTTTTTTTTCACCTCGAAATAACAGTTCTTTGGCTCATCTTTATTCGATTTAGATGTCAGAAGATATTCTTGAGAATTGCAACTAGCGTCGATTGCTAGATATACTCTAGATATTTTTTCTTTAAGCGTATAGTGTTAATAATATCGTCCAGCACGCGCCATCTATCCGTTACCTGAGCAAAATTATGTTCGGTATTACATCGCTTCTCCGCAATAATTTGATAATAATAAATTTATAGAAATATTCTTTACAGTCTTCCGCGTAATCGCTTGAGCGATAAAAGAATTTAAATAATTCCGTTAATTTTTTTACGGCAATTATCTGAAATAAGTGTGTTAAGCGAAATTCGGTCGAGATATCGCATCTATTTTGTCTATTCTCGTCTTAGCTGTTTTTTTTAATGACTACGATCGTTTTAATTTCTATGTCGTCCTTTGTTAACCTTATGAATTGTTAATCTAAATATATTCGATTCTCCCATTTATAGATCCGGCTGTACTATTTTAGGCTGTCTTACAAATCCCGATGACATAATCTGGAGAAATTTCTGTTACAGTATTCGTAATGATCGTCTCCGTAATAACATTCTACTAAGTAATTTGTATGAATACCAATTTTCAATCGCCTCTTTGTATAGTATCGATTTTTGCTTATAACTTATATCCTAGAATTTACGACACATATTATCGCAAACAGTTAATGATTTTTGTTTTGTATATTCTAAGTGCGTTTTAAAATTGAAGTGTTCATCAATGACAAATTGCAGATATTATATCTTATCAATTGTTTTTAATTTAAAATTATTAATACTTATATCCGGTGACGGTATTCTTGAATTTTATCAATATATATATATATATATATATATATATATATATATATATATATATATATATATATATATATATATATATATATATATATATATATATATATATAGTAACTAGTGTTTTAAATATAAAAATATTTAAAAAAAGCTACTTATATTTACTTATTCCAGAGTTGTTTTTTGTAAATTACGTAATTATACAGTATTACGTGACTATCTAAATGTTCCAACGCAGTATACACACAACGTACGAAAACCGTAATTACCGACAAATAAACAATATCAATGTTTATATATCATTAATCATTACATATCACCGATATCAGAGCGTGAGTCATATGGTTCAATTAGCATTATATTTTTATATCGGAAATGAGGAATAGGATAACATTTAGGCGATCCGGATTTAAGATGACCAGGAAATAACGGATGAATTTTTCGAAATTAGTCGGTTTATCCTAAAGGTAAACAGTTAAAACAGAAACCGACATTTTCCTAATGTATTCTTATAACCCGTCGTAATTTTATAAATTACCTCGGAAAATTCTAAAACGACATCAGCGTACTATTTTGTTTTTCCAATACGCTTAAAGCCAAATTATTAGATAAAATTTTAAATAATAAATTAAACGAACCCAAAATAATTTATTGAACGCGTTCGAGACATTTTATTACGATTCATTTTGTTTAAAAAAAGCGGCGTCGTGTACTGCTACTGTTGCAAGAGACACAACTTGTGATATTTATATTAGAGGAAACAGTTTAGCAGGTTTCAGGAATTTTAATGTATTCGATCATGTTAGGATTATCAGAGATATATATAGAATGAAAATGAATGTCGACGGGTTATGTTATATGATTGGAGGACGGGACACTGATACAGAATGTGAACAGCAGTTGTAGATTGCTGGCAAAAAATAACATCCCGATGGGGCGTCTCTTTAAATTAATTTTTAAAGAAATCTTAATGGCGTTCCTAAGCATCTCCAGAATTTCCAACTAAGACGTACTGAATATCAGTTGTCATTAGTTAAGTACATATTTTTCGTAGATTATTTTTCAAACGACGTTATTATTTATAATTTATCGATAAATTTATTATTAATTATTTTAACTTGAAAATTGTCTAATTGCCGAATTGTTTCGTTATTTTATTTTATAACTATAAGGAAATTTGATGCTTTCTCTTCGACCCCCGATAACACCTCTCCTAATCTAGACCGGCAAAAACTGTTCGAACGAAAAAAACGTCCGCGAATTGTCGCTACAAATCTAGCCACCAGCCAACAACTCTACACAACCCCTATATGTAATTATGTTATATAATTAATAACATAATTACATATTTTTTTATAAACTACTCCATATTTATATATATATATATATATATATATATATATATATATATATATAAATATATATATATATATATATTCGCTTATCTCTTGATCATTTACACAAACAGACAATCCCATTATAGCAATATTTTACGAATTCGAATTATTAGCCATACCAATCCACGGCCAAGTATTTTATTTTCACCTATTTACATTCGTTACACATTCCTCGTTTGTTTCTGAATTTGCTTTTAATACTATTATTTCGTTTATCATAATAAAATTCCTAACATAACAAGAATGCCTGTTACATAGGCATCCCGATCTCATTATTATTATTATTAGTCAGTTGTTAAAACTATCATTATTATTACGGTTACACACACACACATATATATATATATATATCATTCTGGCAGCAGGAACTGGGTTACCGATATAATGAACTTTAGGTCCGAGAATGGAATGAGATATTACAGTTATTTCCTTTTCCCGATATTCCTGGGAAGAACGCTAGTATGTTCATTATAGTAATTCGTCTACTAGTCTATAAGCGATTTATTCGTTTTGGATTTTACGTCTTTATCATTAAAAACGGTCATTTTATACGTTGTTTGTAATTCTTTTGTTTCAATGTACTTTATAACGTGTATGTATATATATATATATATATATATATATATATATATATATATATATATATATTACGGATATATGATAGAATGATTTCTCAACATCGAACATTATTTAACGTTCGAAATATATACGTGTACAAATAGACAGACACACTTAGTATTTGCATATATATATTCTTTTTACAGGATGAAGCACTTCAGGAACCCTTCGGCAACCTCAAGAAAAAAAAAGAAAAATATTTTTTGAAAAGACCTTCGTTTATTTGCCGATACATCTCTGATTCGGGACAAATGAAAGACGGTTTAAAAATTTATCATCGTTATCGCGATTTCCTCCTCCGCCGATAACGGCTGAACTGTCATTATCAGTTGTTGGTACTGTTCGTGATGTGTATAGTTTATTTTTGTGTTTTTTTTTTTTTTGGCTTATACGCCAGTAATTGGCTCGGCACGCGCCTAGAAAATCCCGACGAGGAGACTACCTTCGCCGATGGCGAAACATTTTACAACTTCCATTAAACTAATGACGGCTTACTATCTCGGCTTTTAAAAGGTAAAAGTAATACTTCCTCGATAATTGTCGAGAACTTTTCCATCTATAGCATTAGGGAAAATGAAAGAAATAACATAGAGTCCTTTATTAGTAGGGTATAGTCTTGGAGTTCCTTATTTTGTTCTACGAAGCTCTTCTTGTAATTACAGTCTAAATGAAAAAATATAAAAGCCTAAATAAATTCTTATTTCTATATACGATTTATCATTATAGATTATTATTTATCTATATGAAAATTAAGTAGGCGAAAATTATGTTCATACGCTCATACACGCGTGTATTTATATATACATATATATATACATATATATCTATATATAATATATATATAAACACGAAACTTGTTTATTTATTTCAAGAAAGATACGCGGTTAACCTTCGATGAACGCAAATATGAAATTAATAAAGTACGCAAAATTCTCAACATCACGTATACAGTTTACTCGGATTAGTATAAATCATCTAAAACGTGTACATTATTTCGCAATAATGTAGGAACAAGTACAAAAACTGGAACAAAAATATACTATAAAGACTAAAATATGAATTATAAATCAGGCAGTTACACATTCACACACACACACACATATATATATATATGTATATACCCATATGCTTAACGTCTATAAAAAGACTAGTATACGTGATAACATATTTGTAAATGGAATATATATCACGAATAAGAACTACTGCAAAAAATAAGAAGTAAAATAATTCATTGTGACAACTTGTATTATTATTGTTATTATTATTTTTTTAGAAAAAAAAAAAACAACTAAATGGTTTTTATTATAATCTGTTCAATATTTGTACGTTTAGTAATACTCTTAAACTAATTATATATTTCGAAATATGGGAGAAATAAGTACAACAATTGAAACAAATATACCATACAGACTAAAATGCGAATCACACCCATCAGACAGTTACACAAATATATATAGTAAACAAGAAAGTTGCAAACTGTAGTGGGTAACGTTTATGACTGAGCTAGAAAATGATTAAACGATACTAAATCAGCGCGTATGAACCTAATAAACGCATTAAATGTATATTCCAGTATATATATTAATAATCATTTTATATGCAGATACAAGTAAATACCTAGAGGTATGATGTTAGACGCTAAACGTCGTCGGACAGTTAAAAGAATTGACTTGGAAAGAAGATGTAAGCAACTGTATCGGATGATTCGTAGACGTTCTCCGTCATAAATTTACAATAAAATGTTAATATACAAAAACAAATTTTGAAACTCGTCTGCACCTACGGTATACAGTTAAGGGGATGCACTAAATAAAGCGATAGAAATAATAGACGGCCAAAATAAAGTTTTAAGGAACATTGTCCGTATTACGTTAAAAATATACGCATGCATAAAAATTCACAGATTAAGCACCTCGACGAAGTAACTAAAAATTTTTCATCCAAATAAGACTTGAAAATGTTGTAAATTTGTCGAAAATTTCAACTTTGAAGTCTTTAAAATGAAACACGAAACATTTTCACTACAGGTAATCTATATCAGCACGTTATTCTATATGTATTATCTAACTATAATTGTGTTAACCAACAAAAAAGATAATCACTAAATTATAAAAATTATCGAAATTATTAAAAGGAAGAACGTATTTATTTTACGATTTTTTCTGTTTTTCACTCTGATAATTTTGTAAATTGTACACATCTAAATTAGTATTTTTTACATTTTATATTTTTTATAAATCGTATAAATTTTTATATTTTATTCTTACGTTCACCCGATAACGGCTCAATTGTGTGATTTTTCATAAAGAAAGTTTAGCGATTTTAACTCCGGTTTGTCGTTTACTTTGGAAAAATCACCACATTCTACAGTTTTTAATTTTTATCGTTTATATACATCATTTAATTCATTGATATATTACGTTTGTTTCAGAATTTTATTTTTATGCTATTGTTGCGTCATCTTAAATTTCAATATAATATATGTATATAATTAAATTCGGAAACAAAAATAAGATATCATTAAGAACGATAAAAATTTCATAGAAAGATAATAATAATTTGAAAAGAGTATATATATATATATATATATATATATATATATATATATATATATGTATGGGGGAGTATAAACGTGTGACGTATAACCGGGAGTTTGTAGGACGAAATATATAACTTGCGTTTTTATAAATTTTTTAATGTACTAAAGTAAATTTATAATGAAAAATTTTAATTAGCGAAAAAACCATCGAAAATTGTGAGTTTTACATTTGTTTTTTATCTTTTAAAGTATTTTAATGGCTGATCTTTGTTTCCTGTTGAAAGGATCGTCGGCGCCAGCTTCGAATTTTACTAAAATAATAAGGTCGAGGCTAAGAATTTACGAGGTTTGCTCATCGAAATCGATGAGACTGTAATTTGCTCGGTAAATTATTTTCGCCGAATTTTGAATTATAACGATTTAGAATATAATTGAAAAATTGAATTTCGACCACCGAATTTTCGACAAGTTTTAAATCGAATTTTCTATTTACTTTGCCGAAATTATAAATTACTTATATAATTTTCCAGTTGCTTCAAGTAATTTTATTTCCAAATTACGGTATTTACATCCGGTACATTCAAATCACGATGGATATTATAATTACGAATGCTCATGCGTGCATTGACCAGTGATCTTAAAAAGCTTTCGTTTGGAAACGTAGTATAATTTTTGTATTCGATGTAGAGGCGGTATCGCACAATTATAAATCGTATGTTTAGACAAATTCGATCACGGTGTTATACAGTAATGGTTTAATTCGTCAAAATAATTCGGAGGTCAGTCTGTACATTAAGACTAAATTTGAGTTTTAGTCACTTACCTTTTTTTTTTAGCAATGTGCTCCTTTCGACACGATTGTCGATCTAGCCATATCTGAAGATAACGATCCTCAGTGTTTTGCCATAAAATTTTGTGTAAAGTTTAACGGAAGAACCCCGTCTAATTGTTAATGTAAAATGAAAGGATTTGTTTTAAAAGCATTTTCCGACACTACCGCGCGATATATATCATTGGAGAAGTATGTTATGACAAATTGCTTTCATATCTCGTCCCACTGACATATCACAAGTTAGTTAGATACAGGACAGGCCTCGGAACTGATTCTTGAAGTGCGATTACATAAAATGTCCGTCCGTTCTTAATTACGACGGAACTATTATTTTAGCGATCGTTCGGCGTATTTATTTGTGTTCCCGAATCTGTAACATTTATCCGGAATTTTCTAACCCGTTCTCCTTTTATAAATCAGGCATGTACCGACTTACATTCGAAAAATCGAACCTTTCTTTATCCAATAAGCTTTCGCTCTACAGACACCTATATTAGCTTCTGTATGTAGGTACGAGTGTCAACTGTTGTAGATTTCGATAAAGTTCAAAAGTCTATTTGATACAATATTTCTAAAATAAGATGTCGAGAACATTATTCAATGATCGCGGTAGGAGCAATGACGAACGCATAAAGACTGAAAATGAAAATCGGTGTTTTAATGTGGAGCGGAAACGTGGAACCTGACGAAATATATATAGTTAAGAAACTTGCCGCAACTCGGAAAGCCTACGAAAGAGTAATGTTGGGAACTAAGACGTTAGACAGGAAAGTCAATGCACGAATAATAGAGCGGACTAAACTGTGCCGGATATAATAGAACGTCAGCTGAAGTGTAACTTGCCATGTGCTAAGAAGAAATAATAACAGATGGACGAAACGAATGACGGATTGGCTGCCAATAGAAGGATACAGAAGTTGCGGTTGGCCGAGCACAAGATGGCAAGTTGATATGAAAAGATCAGCCGGTGTAAAGTGGATGTAAGGGGTCGCCGTTAGAGATTACAGCTAGCAGTGGATCGATATAGGTGTATCGTGATCCTACGAGTATTGCATTTAGGTACTGCATCGTTTTATTATAATACTCTTCCGATATCCATCGATTGCCTACAACGGCTACTGATAGATTTAGAACATAAAATTAAAGCAAAAAAAAATTTTTATTCTTTTTTTTTTCATTCGGTCTTAACGGAATAGTTATATTGTAAAAATATTTATATAGAGTTGTTAGAAAATATCTCTGCAATCATCTAAAAAGCGCAATTGTATAATAACACCATCCTGTAAGTCAAAAACGTTGTAAATCGAAATAGGTTACTCGTACTGAATAGTTTTACTAAGCTAACCAAAATTGTGCAACTCGACGTTCGAAATTTACGTGAGATCCCCCGGGGCTATTAAAATTATAATTTTTCATATAGGAGCGACATTTTTATAATTGCAAATTATATAAATTTTATAATGAGGGTCGGAAAACGTTTATATTACTTAATTGAAACTTAATAACTAGTCGACAGTTTCAGTATTATCGAATTGCTTGACGATGTAATTAACAAACATGAAAGTAAGTATTCGAATTAACGACATTTGATAAGATACTAAATTATCTTCGCATCAATTAGAAATCGAAAAATTATTCAAAATATGTGTTTTTTTTTTAATCGATACATCGGAATCGGTTTTAATTCCCGGTAGGGAGGTATTCGTGGTTATATAACAGAACGTTATGTCGACATCTCCAATACGACATTACATAATGATCTTAAGATTATATCAGTGATATACACATTCAACGGTATAAAAGATTATTTAAAAAGTTCGGAGATAGCAACAATCCCATAATCCGCAGTATGCGCACGTAAAGTCTCGCAGACAATCCGCCAAGGCGCCCGAGAAGAAAGTGGTTCCGTGATGCTATTCCGATTACCTAACGGACTTCAGTTTTACTTCTCTTTCCTCGGACGAAAGCGTGTCTTTTAATTCCATTCTCATAGTGTATTCCATCTTTTCTTACAAAATTGTGCTTCAATGGAGGCATTAGATTAACACCTATTTATCCGGATCCGCGTTGTTTGCAGCGCTTGGTGCTGGTACGATATTTAAAAAAAAAAAAACCATGCTCGACGTGGTTAATTAAATAAAAAATTCGATAAACACGCGCCTAGAATCATCCGAATAATAATCCATCCGCTACTTGATATTTCTGTAGAAGTACCTAGTTTAGGTAGATGAAAACTATGTAATTAATTATATATATATATATTTTTAAGAATGTGAAATGTAGCGATTGTTTTAAAAATAAACAACAAAAAAGAACTTAATATCGCTAAAAGCTTTCTTTATGAAAAATCACAAAAAGCTTTTCTCGGCTGTTATTGTCAGATTGTATTATTAACACTTCATTTTGCTGATAATGTTAAATTAATATTTGTTCATTATATATTTTTTATGTTTTTTAAATATACGCTTGATAACGGCCTAACAACCGAAAAGCTGTTAAAAAACTACGTTCTTTTTATTTATTTAAATTAATTTTTCGACACAGTTTTTAACTCGGGGGGGGGAGGGGGTCAGTTTCAAAAATCATTTCGTTTCGATTAGCGCTTAAAAACGAAAACTGTATAGTCGCCGATTTAAGAGAAATCGACTAATTTCATATTATCGAAAACTTAATAGTACCCCACCGCTAGATATTACGCTAGGATTTTGAGGGTTTCCCGCGTTAATTAAACATTCGTCTAAAATTAATCGTTAACGTCACTTATTCCAATAGAAAATGTGCTATCCTTTCCTTTATTAATATATTCAAACGGTTTTTATCGTACATTTCGGTTTTAGATAAGAATCCGATGCTGTACATCGACGGTTTAAACTTTAATCAGTATATATATCACTATCCCCAAAATAGCTTATAATATACAGGTAATAACCAATTCTACGACCACCTTTACACCGTTTCAGAGGACTTGATAAATTTTTACTATCACAATTTGGTAACGCTAATATGTAATCTCCTACGATAACACTTTTGTTAGGTTAAATACTAAATTACTTGGGTACGCTGGATGTATCGGTGTGAAGATTATATATCAGTATATACTTAGCGGTCCATCTATCTTTTTACAGTTTCCGTCCATCTCTAGGAGCGTGTTTATCGACTTTCTGCAATTTGGTGACGCTAATGTGTAATCCAACTATAACATTTTTTTTAGATTAGACTAATGCGAAGTACTTAGATGAGCAGGATGCACCGGTGTGAATATGTCCACTCATATATTTATTCGGTCTATTTACGGTGTAACATATTTAACGCGAAAAAACGTGAGATGAAATATCGATGATGTTATCAGGAAATAATGAAGCGGTTAGGACAAACTGCCACGTGTCTTCGTATCATTTTTTTTCTCTTAAACAAAAATCGTTTAAAACACGAAATGATTTCGCTTCCCAGAATCGACTTTTAAATATTCGGGAAAGTTTCTATAATATTTTAGATCTACAGTATCACCGGAAGAATTTGTTGCGGTAGATGATGGTCATAAGCGTACAGACCGAATTAAGGTCCATTCACACATTTCCGGTTCCGATCCGTTACAGATCAGTTCCGGTTCAGTTCAGTTTCATTGGTGTCCGTGATATTAAGTATAATCTGTTCATACATATCCGTACATAAGTATCTGTTGACAGAAACCTGAATGTACATATTTTAAAATTTCTAGTTCAAAAAATTAAAATGTCATATGTTAATGTTTACACAAATAATACAAATTTTAAAGTAAAGCCGCTGTCCAGTCAAAATATATCAGAAACATTCAATTCCTTACATTAAACCGAATACTTTGTGTTTTAAACAAACTTTAATGGGATAAATTATACGAAATTTCATTTTTTCGAACAAGTTCTATTAATTTTTCTGTATCCATTCTCAATTACAAACAAAAACACTGATCCGCTAAACATAAAAATATCGGAAGTAACGATATTGAATTTTAACGGAAGGTGTACTGAACTAACACTGACGGTAAACCGGATCGTTAAACCGGAAGAGTGCGAACATTCTAACCAAATTACTCTGAATAATATTTTATTTCACTGATGTTGATTCGATTTGTCGTACCGGAACGGATCGGTGACGGAAATGTGTGAATTGACCTGAATTATGGCGGACAAAAACAAATTTTGGAGATTGTTCAAAGCTCAAAATATCGTTGATACAGATTTCGGTAATGAAAATTAGACTATGAAACGAACAACGATGCTTTATATCAAAATCGTGAAAAGTGTACGCAGTTATTTAGATGCACATACCAACGATGTAAAATGAATAAAGAAATAAATGATATCGAACGCTTCGTTAAAAATTTGATACTAAAAAATACAATGCCAAAAAAAAAAATCAAATTATATTCCAAAAAATCATACATGTTTTATATTTGCTTTTTTTTACAAAAATGAAAATTTTACGTGTATTTGATTTTATTGAGTTTTTGATAATAATATTATTTTATTGATTATTATCAAATGCACACATACACACACATACATATTGCATATAAAATGTGCTTTAATAAACGTAATTTTGTTAAGTATATGAATTTCTTGTTTTTTAATATTGTTTCTCATTTAAGAAGAAAAAGTATTTCAGTCCTCTTTTCACTGTGTGTATCATCATCATCATCAGTAGTTCTCCTCAAACGCTAGGTTGGTGGGCAACATTGCAGCTAAGCAAATAATTTCCTGGCAAGAGTAGAGCTTCTTTTATCTTCACATAATTCTGTTCCTTTATTACGGCGTCCACTTGGTCTTCCTCTTATTAATTTTCCATTTGCTTTTCCTTCCATTAAGTTTTTTAGCCATTTACAATGTCTGATTTGATGATCGATCACACTATTTTTTCTCTTTTCAATCGAGTTTATTATCTATGGTTGATATATATATATATATATATATATATATATATATATATATATATATATATATATATATATATATATATGGGCCATATACAAAAACAAACATACAGTAGATAAGAAAGACCCAAGTTGCACATGAGAGAATGATGCACAGCATCAGATTATTGGATCGAGGTACAGAAACGCACAGATACGTGAACTAACGAAGTTAGATGACGCAGTGGAACAGAAATGCATGAAAAAATGTGGGGAAAGCATAGATAAAGACATATCGTGATATCGTTATGTACATACATACATATATATATATATATATCTTACGCACACATATGTACACTTGTATTTACAAGTTATAGATGTGAATCTTAAATTGTATACGTGCTAATGAGCATTTTATAAACATACATCATGTATATAATAGTAAGGCTGTACCTGTAGAAAAAATTCATACACCATACACAAAACACATCACTGCTGGATGTAAGCGTTACCCTTTTCTATAATCTATGGCGATCACCCTGCCTATTCCATTAATTTTACACCGGCTGACCTTTCTAATATATATCATCATCATCATATACAGCTGATCAACCAGTATTTCCTGGTATAGCTTCTTCATGAATTAACCACATATTTTGTGCCATTTCTTCCGGTATTGAGTAGTTGTGGTCCAGGTAAGTCCTAATTGTTGTCTGAATTCATAATCCCATCTCATATGAGGTCGCCACTAGGCCCTATATATATATATATATATATATATATATATATGTGCTTGGCTAATTTTGTACACATCTGAAATTTATTCAGTTAATAAAATTACGAATTTTGAAATTTTTGTCCGACCCATCCCGACCCAAAGTACATCCGTCTACACGGTCATAATGGTCGTCTATGTAATTATGCGATTGTTATCCTAATATATTTTCTGAATATACACGATTTTTTATAATCGGCCCCAGATACTATATATATATATATATATATATATATATATATATATATATATATATATTTATTTATTTATTTATTTATTTATTTATTATGGCGTGTTGAGAGTAGATTAATTGAATATAAACTCTTAAAATATAATAATAGTAATAATGACATAATGATAAGTACGTATACTGATAATATGTATATAAATTTATTTGATGGGTATTATTCGTCGTATTGTTCAACAACATTTGATCGACTATATCTATAACAGCCGAGGAATTACGACATTTCCAATAGAATAAAAATAACAATAATAATAATATTATATGTCTGTACGTAATATTAATATATATATATATTTATTTATTTATTGTTGTATATGCTTGTCCGAAAGATAGCATATATCTCGGTAGCCAGCATAGATATGTCGGATATGATTATTATGGAGTATGATTATGACTCGCTTCAAATCCAACTCACCAGAGTTATTTTTATACTTATTAGACATTGAATATGTAATTCTATTAGAAGCAATAGACGGCAGAAATATTTAACATTACTGGAACACACTAATAGTAGGCTATTGAGGACACAGGGAGATGGTTAGTACAATAAATTTCAGCGAAAAAATAAATAATTAATGATTTTATATTTTTTTTGAAGGAATAATACATAGTAATAACTAATTTTAATATATAAAATCTATCCTTTGCTTTTTTCTACAAAATTCTTCTAGTACCTCCTATATTACAAAACTATTTATTTACTTCAAAAACAACGAAATTTAAATAAAATAAATTTAAAAAAAAATAGGTTTAACAAATGCAAAACTGCATTTAACAACGAGTATATATTTTCCTATTATCAGATTGATTCTAAAGGGGGCAGACCCCCCAAAAAAAACCCCCCTGGCTACGCCGCTGTAATAACTATGTAACAAACACATATAACGTGAATAAATTAACTGAAATTAAACAAAATAAAAAATAAATTGAAAATTATTATTATTAATGTTGTTTTGTTTGATTTTAGTGAATTTCCTTCCTGATTGAATTAAAACTGTCAATAATGCAAGAGAAAACAGTTTCAGTGTCCGGATACTTCGTATACTTCGTATTTCGCGTTCGACTAATAATATTTTCAGAATATTTGAACAATGAACTGGAAAATTGTTCTCATAATACAAGATTTTTATGCATTATATATACATACATATATATACATATAATATATATATATATGTATATAAGAATAAATAAAGTAATATATAAAAGTTTACTTAACGAAAAGCTTTTTCGTCTTGTAAATATCCGGTTACTGTTTATCATTTTCTTCCGTTATTCCTATTTTATTTCAACGTGAATTTCACGATGAAAAAATAACTCCGACAATCTTCAACGGAAAATTTCAAAATAATTTCGGCGGCCGACATTCGCTTTTCCTTTAAATCTTTTATTCTTTCCACCCCGTCACCTCCACCGCTTCAACTTACTTTCGTCTCTTTCCTTATGTAACGGCTAGTCTTAAGTAACGAAATCAATTGTAATGGAAATATACAGAAATTCGCTTTCTTGTCTTTATTTCTTTCTTCCAATTACCAGTTCCATATTCGTATTTGAAATTATTATTATTATTATTATTATTATTATTATTATTATTATTATTATTATTATTAGAATTATTAGAATTATTATTGTGGAAAGTTAATTACTTTTTCATGTAGATTATCCAGATGGTGAATGAACGATTACACGGATGCGTAATAACGTCGCTATAACAAGAAAAAGACCATTCGGATTGCAGATTTCCCGAAATGAAGCGATAGAAGGTACTTTCTCGAAGGTGCGTATGGAAAAGACGGATGTCGCCCAAATCGTAATCTACAATTTCGTTGCGATTAATCTTTTTAAAGAAATTGAACCACGGAAGTTGTAATCGGCGAGAGGTGATCGGCTACTACTCTCAGTGTAAATTCTCCGAATGGTCCTTATGTTCCAGCTGTGCACTGCATAGTGAATGATATACTTGTGAAAGAGAGCTCGACGTCGTTTATACGGACGAAGTGGTGGAATAAAACGAAATAGTAACAGTCCCAAATTTAGTTGTTTTTTTACGGTAACTTTTTTATTTTTTCAAAATGACTCCAATATTTTTCGTTTATTACTTTCTCTCGTTGTACAACAGAATTTCCCGAACGACAGACATAACCAGTTTAGTCGGCTCTGTCTGGCAAATATTCCATAATGAAATTTTCGGAATATCTTTAAAACAGTTTTTCCCGTTCGAAACCGGTATAGAATTCAACGAACGTAAAGTTTTACCCGGCTGAAATTTAATTATTACGATGAGAAATTCATTTATTTCTTCCAAATTCATGACAATTTTTCTCCGCGCTTCTAAAGAATAAAAACGGGGAATCAATTAAATCGCGGCGTACTGGCTTGCCGCATTACGAAGTTTCCGTAATAACACTTTTGATAAATACAAAACTGTCAAATGAGAAATATAACTTGTAGTCTAAATATTTAGCAAAACCTGTAACTTCACCTAATAATCTTAATTTCTCAATCCACGTATTATATATAAATGTGTATATATATATATGTATTACGTATATATAAGTTTTGTACAAATTGTACACGTTTTAGTTATGTTACAAGTTATTAATCAATGAATGGGGACGATAAATATAATGAGGAAAGGAAATTCGAAAGAAAGGAATTTGAAATTAACACACAAAAAAATAAATAAATAAAAATTAAAATAAAAAAAATAAATAAATAAATGTTCTCGTCTAAACGACTTGAACCTGTTAAAATGACGAAGAAACAGTTGACAGCTACTGCGGATCTAAGTATTTCCGAAAGTTGCGGACGAATTTTAAAAGGCAAATGTGTCTATAAGGAAGGTTATGACGCTCGTGATCGTCTACGATAATTTTTTGAATTATATAATTTTAGACGAAGTAAGTTTTATAACTTTAATAGATTTCTTTCAATTTAGAATTATCTATGTAGTTCATAAACTAGACACTGCGCGCTTTGACGGTTGGAGACAAGCATCCGTGAAGGTGATGTTTTTCGAGACTATTACTAACATTAAAAAAACCTACTAACATTTACTTTATCCATCTACTGGATCGTTATGTTTACTAAATCATCGATGGTATATAAAAGTTATTGATTAAGAATTGCGGTTGGTATATTAATAGATATTTCTGGGTACGCACTTGAACAGTCAATTGACACGGCGTCATCGTATAGTTAAAAAAAGAAATGAACTTAATATCCGAATTCGGAAAATTAATTAGTTCATAGACAAAACCGGTGCTCTGGCACTGAACACAGAGCGACTGATAAATACAGTTGCAGTTCGACCAATCTGAACGTACGGAATTGAACTACGCTCGTTGTGCTAAAGAAACATGTATTGGAATAATACAAACAGCTCGAAATAAAATCTTCAAGGAAAAAATTACGTACGCTCCACCGTACATAATCAACGTGACTCTAGACTAATATCTAAACATCCCGTACGTATCTGATATTATAAAGCAATATGTCCGAAAACATGCAGGTAGACAGGAAGGTCATCTCCTACAGCTTAACTGAGTACATGTCGGACACTTCCAATATTGAAGGCTAAAATGCAGTAAACCACTGGACCTAGGTTACCAGCAATCGGGTAAGCACCGCTAGGTAAGAGTGGCGAAATTCGGCACGAATGAGGGAAATAAAAGTCAAACTCTAACTTCGATACAATTCTTAGCAGCCTCAGAGAAAAAAGAATGCGATGAATTTTATAAGGAAAGCGACCAAATATAAAGGAGTCATGAAGTAGGAGATGTCCCCGAGGATACTGGCAGATAATAAATAGAAGAGAGCTTCAACAAAAGAAAAATTTAGAACAATTAAGGAAAAAGTAAAATTAAGCATTTTAGGTAAGTTGGTAAGGAGTAGGTTAAGAATATTAAACGTAGCGAAGGAAATGTTCCATAAATACTAGAAAGTACAAAAAGTATAAATCAATAAAGACAAATTTATCTTTGTGAAATAAATGAGTGACTTTCCCTGTTGATGAATGAAGTGATAAAATATACGGTCGCAAAAGTATAATCGATAATACCACGGCTTATTACGCTCAACTATGTAATGAGGAGATTTTTGACTTGCTTAAGTTAGAAGATTTGGAAATCGGACAATAACCCTATTTATTCGAATCTGAAGTAAAGAATTATCGAAGTTAAAAGTAAAAATACAACTGCAGATTTTGACAAAATAAGAAATTGAAAATATGATAAATGAGTAGAGTTACCAGTTAAACAGGCGTATTAAGGTCTGTCTACTACGGATAGCTGTTATAAATCAAGTTGTAGAAAAATCGAGAGATAGTATGTTTAGCCGGACTCTGTAAAACGTAACTTATGTAAAATTCACTTCGAAGTCAGCGACGCGTATTTATAGGAAGATAATAGCAGATATGTACACAAACGTAGAAGCGCAAATACGCACAGAAAGAACAGGGAAGTAATTTCATACGAGAAAAGGAAATCCTAACCATTATTATTTATTTACACTCTGGAAGAAGTATTATTTGATTGTGAACAAAGGAGGCTTAAACTTAATGTGAAATTTCTGAATAATCTACCTTCTGCGGACGATAGGAATGTGACGGCGCAGCTAAATGCAGCGGGGAAAGAAGTGAACATAGGAAAAACGAAAATTGAAATAGCCGTCCTAAAAATTGAACTCGTAGATGAAATACTTTATTTATGGCAAAGACTAGGATTGACAAATATGGCTAAGGAGAATTACACAGAAGAATATAATTAGAAAGTATTTGTCTCTAAAACGTATATATATATATGTATATCTAAAAGGTCATTTGGAATTGGAGCGAAAAGTGAAGTATTCAATAGTTGTGTGCGGTTTCAACGTTGATATATTACTCTCAAATGTGGTTTAAAACTAAAATAGAACAGAAAAAAATAGAGAGTAGTCGGAATGGAATGTGTAGGTCTATACGCATAGGATAAAAAGTAGGCATATTAGAAATAAAAGAAGAAGATGTAGGCAATTATCGAGTTGGGAAGACGGGGGGGCAACTAAATTTATATATAATAAAAGCACGAGAGAATTAGGCGTTTGCTCAGAACATATTTGTTTCAGTTATTGTAAATTTGTATTTACTAAGTATCTAATAAAGGCTTTTATTATTATTATTATAATATATATATATATATATATATATATATATATATATATATATTTATGTTTATACGTGTAAAGTAAACAACATAATTCCAAAGCAGTAATAATAAAATGATATTCATTCGCGCAGAACAGCTGGTATTTAATCGCTACTTTCGACGTAGTTCATTCGGGCGTTAAATTGCACTTTACCAATGTAACTCGCAGTGATATCATGTATACATTAATATATATATATAATATAAGTTGGAATTTTCCATTATCATTTGCAAACAACCATCTTTAATCGTTCGCTCTCAGTCGTCTATTGTTTTATAATGGATAGACTAAACTTCGACGACCTTTGTAGTTGATTTAGGCTCAACAATACAAACGTTAATTAGAAATTCTCCTGCTTGTATCTGGACGGCAAGCGGAGTTCGGTTAATCCCTCTCGAATTGTGGTGTTCGTAATGCGGCTTTAGTGCTATAAGCAATGGTATTGGTAACGAATAGCGCGGACGATATACATATAATGTCGAATACCCGCACGAAAAACGGTTAAAAATATGTAAGGGAGTGGTAACAACAATCTAAGTCGGAATTGGCAATAATCCGAATTCAATCATGCCGCTCGCTCGCTTAAATTTCACACATCGAATTGCTGTTTGACCTATTTTGTCGAAGAAAACATTTCTAAACAATTATTCGAAATCTACAGCATCAGGACACGATAATATCTTAATGATTTATCTTATTCCGCACCAAAATAGACGAATTAGTTACTTCAACATATTATATATTCGTAGAGTTAAAACTAATTAATGTCTCAATGTCTATTATACACGAAGTTGTTAATTCTTTTTTTTAGGTCTCAATTTTAAAAATATCTATATAAATTCGTGGAAATATTTAAACCAAACGAAGAGAAATATAAATCCCGATAATTATAGACGTCGATATATTAAACAGCAGAGGTAAAAATACAATTTTAGAAAAAGCAATTCTAACAATTATCGAAGTAGAATTACACGGTTGGGTAGTTTGAAAAACGTCTCGTAAGCTTATAGTTAATTACTTGCCAAATACAGATGGAGTGAGATTGATAGAGTACAAATGGCTAGGAATACGAAGTCTGACCAGGATTGAAAAGAAAAATACTGCCCTGTGCATGCGGGAAATATAGCCGACGCTAATCATGTGATTTTGCCGGGTGATTTGTATACTAGAGGTAGAGATTATCGAGAAAATTTTACAATTAAATATTTACCCCCCACTACTCGGTTGCCTACTTATTGGCCCTGAATAACAATGATATCCTCACGGCTCTGGCCACCTACGTCTTTATATCTAAAATTAGTAAGTCATTTTTTCTTTTAAGCACAATTATTGTATATATATATATATATATATATATATATAAATAATACTTGCCGAATACTCGTTATTGGTAAATTTGTATTGGTAATACGCGCTTAAAAATATAAATAATCCTAATATTGGAATTGCAAACCACCACGCATATATTTGCGCGCTAGTAATAATATAGTACATTACAAAAACACGCGGGACTGGATTGTGTCGTGACGACAAAGGGATTACAGTCATAATTGCTTTGTACGTTATTTACACTACACAACAAAATATAGATAGGTAAGTAGTCGCATAATAAATTGCCCATCAACCTAGCCGATGAGGATAAATTATGACGATGAATAGGTGCTTACATACGCGATAATAAGGATACTTTGTATGTCAGAATTGTTTTGTGTACGTGCGCGTGTGTGAATGTGATTTGATATCACGGACATGGTTAAATTTTATGTGGAGATGTTGTTGTTGGGACGATCGCGACTAATATATTAAAATATAATTCGCGGAGAAATCGGGTGTTCTCTTAAGACCCAGGATTGATGCGCGTAATTTCTTTCATCTACACGATTGCGTCGTAATACGATTTGCGCGTTCGTTTTAATTAAACTGAAAATCGATTTATTAATAAGAGCTATTACCTTGATCAGCTTCAAGATGGTCTTCGTACCGTGGTAGTAAGGCGGTAGAAAATCGTTCAGGTTTCTGCCGGACGGTAAAAAAGGCGTCATCTGATCGTTACTGGATGGATAACATTTTCTCAGTAAATTATTTCGATACTGATGACGACGCTGCTGATGATGAAGATAAGCGGTCGCGGACGAAGTTTGATGATCGTCGCTGCGACAAGAGGCGGTACCGACACCGATAACGATACCGCGTTGCGGTGAGACCGCTGGTTTTTTAAAAATTATTTCAGATACCGTTTCGATTTCTTCTTCGTTTTCGGCGTCTTCGTGTAGCGGACTTACCGGACGGTTAAGTTTAGCGGTCGTCGTAAGTCCGCCGCTAGTCGTAGCATGACCACCGAATGTCGGCACTTCTAGTAGTAGACTTTCTTTATCTTCGGAAATCGGTTTTAACGTAGCTAAATCGGAATCGCGACACGGAGTTAAAGGCATCGTCGGACGATGCGTCGGTCTACCCCAAGATTCTTCGATTCGTAACTGAATTCCGGCTAGAATAGCAGCTTCTTCTTTGCTGCAAGCTAATTCGCCGCCGGTTATAGCGTATAGCAGCTGAAAATAAAATTTATTAGATTCAATCGGATTGGTAGAGCGATAGGAAAATGAAAAGATAATTGTAAAAATTAACTTTCTCAGTCGTAAATGATATAAATTTTTCCAATTTAGCTGGAGACTTTGAAGTGAAGTTAATCCCGTTAGACGGTTAATAAAATAAAATTTGTTCAATATATTTCACCTTTTTATTAGATGACTTTAAAAAAGTTCAGAAATATTTTTATCGTTGTTCTTTTTTTAATGATAGTTTTAATTTTCAATACGTTATGTAAATATTTTTAGAACATGTTCCTAATAAAAATAGACGTTTTTTTTTTATCGTTATGTAAAAATAGTACGTGTACTGTACATGAATTAAAGGGTTAATATACCTATATATATATATATATATATATATATATATATATATATATATTTAAATACAAATCATTAATTCTCTCTCGACTTGACTATGGCTCAATGTTCTGATTGTACTTCGAATCTCAGAATCCTGGATACTCTGCAAAATGTCATAGGCTTATTACAAGGTATCTTTTTGTTCTCGTCGATAGTCAGTGTTCAAACAGAAGCTAAAGTCGCTCCCTAACATCTCAGAAGAAACACGCTTGCAGGCAGATTTTTATTAAAATACCGTAATTTCAACAACCCATACCTCCTAAATTTTATTTTCTATATATATCGGCAATAACCGAAGATTCGTTCCTTCTAAAATGTCGCTATTAGCAACGAGAATTTCCAACTATTACAACTACCATCCAGCTCTGTGTTTATCCTTCCGCATACTTTTCATTACCATATAGTAACAATCTATTAAATGTACATGTCAATGTATATTCTCCGATTATCAACATAGATATATTGCTCTTTTTTGAGATACACGGTTTAAACTCCATTCAACCTTTTCTAATTATCAAAAAATCTTTACCGACGGTCCAAATCTATTTCAAATTCTATTAACGGTCCAAAAATTTCAAAGTCCGTTCGGACGCTTCCGTTTTCACAGCCGAGTTAATGGTTATTGACAAAGCTTGTGATTATATACTTAATGTGCCTGGTGGTACAGTCAAGTACGTTGTGTGTAATGATAGCCTTAGTTGGCTCCTAGCTATACAGAACTGTCCATTCAGGTTTGATTACCACCCTTTGATATTCGATATATCAGACAAATGTCTAAAAATTATACGACTAGGCGGTGTTTTAGAATTTTGCTCGAATCCTAGTCATCCCGGATTTGAACTTAATGAAGCGATGCTACTGCTAAACAGGCTTCCTTCTCAGGTTTTCCACTCCCATTTATTCCATCAGCAGATCTACGCTCTAAAATTCAGTCAAACTATCACAATTCTTAACATGAATATTGGAAATACTCGAATAAAGGTAAATATTTTAGAATTGTTCAGTCGCATCTTCCGGTATTTTCAGGGTATGCTCGTATCCTAATATCTATCCCCCCTCATCAACTTCGCAGATTTGTTACCATAATTTGTAGGTTACGCAATTCCCGTATAGAGTTAAATTTTTCAAGCGGAGATTATCAGGGACAATGTACTAGTCGTATTTCCACAAATTTCCATAAATTCGGTTCTTTTTAATCGTCCGCAATTTAATTATAATAGTTCGCTGTTTTCCCTCCGTATTCCCTCCACATTCCCTAGATTATCTATTAAGCTGTGACTATAAAGTATTATTTCCTATTTTTATTTTAAGGTGCAAAATTATTATTTAAAATTTAATTTAGTATGCTTAAATTAGAATTTACTGGCCACAAAGGTTTAGCTTGAGACCAAAGAAAAAAAAATACACGCGTACGTACATATATATAGTAATTGCAGAAGGCATGGTTTAAAATTCAGGCCACATTAGGTAATTTATACAGGCCGTATTCGTACGATGTTGGACGTATAAAACTAGGTCGTATCGATTCTAACTCTTTATCATTAGCACTTTAAGATTGACCAGTGACTGATATTACTTAATAAAATTAAACAAATAATAATTTTGTTCATCGTTAGTTTTATATAAATATAAAACGTGTCACCTTCTGCGGGATTGAAACCTCTAGAAATAAATTGATTATTCGTAATGAAAAAAATATTCCGATATGGTAAAAATATTTAATTAATATAAGATGTAATATTAGTTTGACAAATGTGGAATGTAGTGATTTTTATCAAATAAACGACAAGAAATGAATAAAAATCACTAAATATTTATAAAAAAACCATACAATGTGTATTAATCCATCATCCAGTGAACGTAAAGAAAGTATAAAAATATATAAAAATTATATGCAATATATAAGAAATAAATGTAAAATTACTAATTTAGATATACAATCTATAAAAAGTAACTGTATTTTGTTAATTTTTATAAATTGTATATCTAAATTAGTGTTTTTATATTTCTTATATATTCTATTTTTGGACATCTTAGGATCAAGTTAAATAATTTATGCACCATTCACAATCTTCTTTCTCTAATCAGTGTATATCTTCTGACGATATCCTTCTCTTTCGTCCGTTCATATTGTGCCAGTTTTTTCATTTTGTTTTTTTTTAAACTTCCGAAGTTTTTCATAGTTTGCTGAAATGTTCGTCTACATTTTGAATTTTCTTTTCTTCTGTCTTCATTTCGGTTAAGTCTTTCTTAACTTTTTATAAATTGTATTTCTAAATTAGTGTTTTATTTATTTTTTATTATTGTTTTTAAATTTTCTATTGTACCCGCTACAAAGGCTAAAAGCACGGAGTCTGTCATCCCTTGTTATTATAGGTGTGAAGATAATTTAGCGCGAACGAGGAAAGTTATAAGAGTATTTTCATTTTTAGGTAAAAGTATTTCATTGTTAGGAAACTGTAATGAAGAGCGAATAGAGTTATACAGAAAACAGTGGAGTAAGATATAAGCTATAGTGATTTGAACATTTCAGGATGAATAAGTAGGATGATCGTTTTTGGATAGGATATAAGAATGAGTCGAACAGCATCACTTCTGACTGTCTTGTGCGATGAACACGTTGAATAGGCCAGATGACACTCCTTAAATTTATGGAACATGCAGCGAAGCATATTGGAACGTGTTGCTGGAAGTAATTCTGCAGGAGACACGAATTCTTTTTCAGCTCGATTTACTTCTTCATTACTTCTGTATACCCTATGTTCAGGAATCCAAAGTTAATTGCTTGCTGATTGTAGAATTAATTTTCACAGCCAATGGATTTGCATCTGGAATTTTCTTTCAGCTGTTTTTGATCGAATACACCGAATCCGTGACAATGAAAATTTGTTGCTCATTTTTAAAAGATGCAATTAATATACAGGTTCCATAATTGCAAATAGTTCGCATGACACTATAGTAGGTGGAAGTGGGTAATGTACGTCATCATTATACACGACAGCAGAACTAAAGCTGTTTTAGAGTTTATATTTCTAATATATTGTATTTTTGGACATGTTAGGACTAAGTAAAATAATTTTGCGCACCATTCACAATCTTCTTTCTCTGATCAATATATTTTTCCGACGACATCCTTTTCTTTCGCCCGTATATAGTGTGCCAGTTTGCTTCCTTTCTTTAAAACTTCCGAAATATTTTTTTTTATTTTTTGCCGAAATATTCGTCTCCATTTTGAATTTCTACTTCTTCTGTCTTCATTTCGGTTAAGTCTTTCTTAACTTCTACAAACTCCAAGATATTCGTGTCCTGTGATTTATATAAAGAAAAGTCGAATATCTTTTTCGTTAGTCTTGCTGGCTCCATCCTTTTAAGATGACCATAGAATTCCACCCTTCGTTTACATATCAGTTATTTTCTCGATTATTTCGTATTTATACGTTCTAAATTTCCACCCGTCGATTTCGTATTTTTGTTCGAGGATTTTTCTTATTATCATTCTTTTCGATCTGATTCCTTGTTAAGAAAATGTACCGGGTCATACGGAGAAACAGTGTGCTATCAATGGACAACAAACTTTTAATATACTCAGCTATTTTAAGAACAATCTGGTCATACGGAATACAGCTTTGGGATTGTACGAAGCCGCCAAACCTAAAAATGATACAGACATCGCAGAACAAAATACTCCGGCTGATAACCGTGGCACATCGGTTTGTAATAAATCAAACGTTGCATGAAGATTTGAAGATAGAGTATGTAGCTGATGTAATTCAAAAATATGCTAGAACACGTATAGTAAGGCTTGGGAGCCACCCAAACGTACTTGTTACGGATCTTTTGGACACTTCCGATGAATTACAGAGATTGAAGCGTCGGAAACAACTTGATCTTGCCTAGGTTGGTGTTATCGGGAGTGTGCTACTGGGTGCGCCCCCATCATAGTTAATTACTTTGTCATAGATAATTGCTAATGATCATGATGGTCGAATAATCCAACATTCAGTGTAGACCATCTACATCATCATATTCTATAGTTTTCAAACGCTCATATTTTTAAATATGCTGACCATACACAAACCCAAGATCGATCAGTTAAACTTCATTTAGCTAGAACAAAATAAATTGAGCGCGAATATTAATTCCCAAACATCCAATATTCAGTGTAGACCATCTACATAATCATATTCTATAGTTTTAAAACGCTCAACTAACTACCCAACATCTCAATTTTCCACACAAAATATCAATCCCAGATCCTCTCCCGACATAAACAATGTCTTTCTATAATTAATTCATTTATTTCTTCGATAAGTTGTAACTCACTTAGTTCTTAAATTACGAATAATATTTGTACACGTCAATCTTTAGTAATAGTTCTTTGACATGCTGACTAACCCCACGATATAATGAACTTCATACTCCACTCCATGAAAAATGTACGAATATAGCTCTAATAACAGACACTATAAAAATGGAAGAAACTCGCAAAAGGGTAAATTTTTTAACTATGTCGAAGGAAGGAATTACAAAAGCTGCTCCTACATATATTTTCGATTTAGAACCGTCTGCATAATATGTAAGAAGAAATTCTGACTAGCTATCACAAATGTTGGATTTAAAGAGAATATTGACGATTGAAGGCGGTGCAGTAACTGCGAAAGTTTTAAAAGAATTTAAATCTATAACACTAGATAATTATTGATGAAAGGGGAAGGTGATATAAGGGGGAGGTGAGGAAGTATTAATTGTACATGCATGCAAAGGTGATAACATGTTTATTTTTTGATTTCCGAGCACTCAGGTTTTTTGCCATATAAATCATTTTTCATATTTCAATGTAATCTCGACTATCGTTGTTTATAAACATCCCCATATATATATATATATATATATATATATATATATATATATATATATATCAAAACTTAAATTATATATTATAAACGAATTATTATTTTATTCTATTTAATTTTAATCAGTTCTTCGTTGCTATTTATTCGTCAGAGGCATATACTAATGAATTTTAATTATTATATTTTTTTTCTTATACTTATTTTTAGTAGAAAAAATACCCTAGCAAAAATTATCTCAGAACCGGTAATTTATATAGCGAACGTGAACAAAATCTTTAATGAATCTCACAATTCCCGACATAATTAATGAGTTATCATTCTTTCACGTCATGCTCTTATAATACATTTACGATCTCTAAATACAGAATAAGGTAATTATTTTGAGAAAAATATCCATTTAATCGAATATAACTTCTAATTTTCTTGCTCACCCCTACAACCTACATATATATATATATATATATATATATATATATATATATATATATATATATATATACGCCTGTGTGTACGTACGTAGGAGAGAGATAACTGGTTCGAAGGTCTATTCTATGTTCTCGTGTTTTATATATAATACGTATACACGCCTGAGAGTGTGTGTGCGTTTATGAATGCGTGCGAGTTTATGATTGCGTGTGTGTTCGTGGGTATTGTTAATAAGATTATTATTTATCTGGCTTGTAATCGAGCGTTTGTTGTTACATCACAATAAACACGTTTAGAAACGATACAAAACGCGTTTACTATAGTCGGTTGTTAAATAACGTTTGTCCAGAGAATAAATGAAAAAGACAACATTCCAAATTTGGTAACATATTTCACCTTTAAATTTTTCAATTTTATAAAAAATCCTCTTATTTGTTTATTTATCCGTTCATGTTTTATGTATAAATGTATACTATACATACGCACACATATAAACACACACCCACACACATATGTATACGTATATAAGTAAAGTGATTTCTGTGGACTTACTATATTTGTTCAATATAATATTCTTCCTTGTTTACTTATAGTCATAGGCATTAGTATTACGTTCAGAGTGACACGTTATGTCTCCGTATCTGACACCTGTATGTACAGAAACGGTTTTTATTTCTTGTCTCTCTTCCCTATATCGTGTGTCCCCCTTTACTAATATCATCACCATTATAAACATAATAATAATAATAATAATCATTATTATTATTAATTATCGTATCCAATTTATTGAGGACGACTGCAGTAGGTTGTTTTTCACGCTCCGAGCGAGTGGCACACGCTTTTGTAATTTTATCTTTGTCAGTCCGGCGATTAAGTTTTTATTATCCCCCTTTATTTTTCGGGGGATTATTCTTATTTTGTTCGTTATCGATCGGAATTATCGGAAGATAATTGCCAACGATGTCGAATAATATTGTCGACGAATTCAAAGTAAACAATCTAACCGCCGAATTAGTCGATTTTAAAAATCGATATCTCCGAAAATCGTAATAATAATAATAATTATTATAATTCATTCATTCAACCGCAGCGTCCACTATAGAGCGCGTATAATTTTGATGCTAAAAAAAATTGTCCACTTTTATAATAGGGGAAATTTAGTTAATGTGTAGAGATTTTCGATTAGAAAAATATTTATAGGAAGTATTAAAAATTTTCGAGTCGTTCAAAAGAAAAACTTTTATCAATCCGCTTGTAAACGTGTCGCGCATTCTCTTCAATCTATGGAGGTTCAACTTTACATCGGTTTCATATTTTCACATTTTCCAGTCATTTTGTTTATCTACTTAATCGAAAATATTCCAAAAAGCAAAATAAATTTATAGGAAACGTTAAGACATTCTTTTATATTTGGAATTTTATACATTTGGACGTGCGAAAACTTAATTTACTCCGATAGGGGTGTAACAAAGTTACGTTTTGCTCATAATAGAGTTTTTCACGTAATATTAAATAATTTTATTTTCTAACGTTTTATATAATCTTAAAAACAACTTCAGAATCGAAAAGTTTTTTACAAAAAAAAAACATGTTTTTTTTTTTTAACATTAAAACGTATCCGTACAGAAAGAATTCGAATAATATTTAAATTTGCAAAATTTTCAATTGAATTTTTGGACAGACAGAAGTTATCTCACTGTGGTATATCATCGGGACGATAAAAGTACAAAGGTTGTAACAATTAGGTGTGGAATCGACCAAAACTAAAAGAGAAAATAACTGACCCATACAGTGAAATAAAAACGGCATGCGATCCATATATGTCGAACCACTTTTGTTAACCCTGCATATCACTATGATTTTCCGAACCCACTCAACACGCAAGTTGGACTATTTGCTGACGACACTGCGATATTCTACAGCTCCTATAGATCTAGCACGATCCGTAATAGACTTCAGCATGGGACATCGCGGCTATTTAAGTACTACAATAAATGGCAAATTAGCACAAACCCGAAAAAAACCGAAGCTATTTTCTTCACCCGTAGGAGACCATCTCTACTTGACAATCTGATGGTACGGGGAAATACATTAGAGTGTTGTGATAAGGTTCTTTATCACGGTGTAATCCTCGACAATAGACTTACACTAAACACATAAATAATATCGCAATCAAGACAAACAATGTCTTCTGTTCCTTGTACCATATCCTTAATCACAAGTCCTTCTTCAACATTAACAACAAGATAATCCTCTATAAAGCACTAATCCGTCCAATACTTTATTAAAAACCTACTTTAAAAAATTACAAGTCATTCAAAACAGACGCCTCAGATATATTCTCAATGCACCTCGCTATGCCAGAATCGGCAGCATGCACGAAGCTAGTGATCTGGCCTACATTAGAGATTTCGTTCTAAAGCTATCGACTGACTTTTTTTATTAAATGCTCATACCAAAACTATGTACTCGTCTCCTCGATTGCCAATTACGATTCTAAACAAATTCGTTTCATGTATTCCAAATATAAACACAGATGACATAAACATAACATTATGTAGTACTTAATTATAATTTATCAGTATTAACCCATATTACACGCATTTTTTTAAACATAGTATTTATTTAACACGACCTAAACAATATATTTTTGCAGTTTAGACTTAAGTTGCTATTTAGAAAACCTGTTTATTTTGTAGTCACATGTTTTGTATTTTTTCCTGCAGCATTTAACGTTTTCTTTTATTCTTTATATTCTTACCTGTGTTATTATGGTTAGGTATTCCCGGTACACAATGTTCAGAACCAATTTTAGATTTTTCTTTTATATTTGCAAACTTATGCAAATATACTTTGTTGTTGTCGTTATTGATTTTATACGAAAAAATCGCTAAATGTAAAATATTTCTTTTGTATCCCCTTCTTATCAGTTATTGACACAAAATTTGGAACGCACTTGATTTTTTCAGAACATGCCCATTAGCAAGATCTCAATTTTTCGGATTTGCTACATCCAATCCATCATCGTTTTTCTTTTCAATCTTTAAATCTTTACTGTTTTCTTCAATAAACTCTCTGCTAGTGGGTTTGTAGGGTGTGCTCTAGCATTCATATATGCTTTTGAATCGCTATGTGAATTATATCCTCTATGTACTTTATATTTAGATGTTCGTGGAGTGTACGGTTTGAGTGGTACCACGGTGCTCCTACTATAGCGCGTAAAGAGCTGTTTTGATAAGCCTGAATTTTGTTCGCATTGCTTTTAGACGCACAACTGTATAGTTCCGTCGCATATAGTTATACAGGCTTTAATACGACGTTGTACAGTAATAATTTGTTTATAGTATGAAGTCGCGAATGCGTACCAACGAACCAGTACAGTTGTTTAGTCTTTATGTTCAGTTCAATTTTTATCCACTCTGAAATAATTACGCAAAAGCTTAACGGTAATTGAGCCATTTTCGGGATATAATAAAATAGACGAAAATAAAACAAATTATTAATACTGGACAACAATAACTGAAACAGCGTATAAATTATGAGAACAGATTTGTAGTAAATATAGTTGCAACATGAGAAGACGCTCGTTAACATATACCGTTACAATAATCTACATTTAAATAATAATATATATTAATAATATGGCCTTTGAAAGTAATTAATCATCGAAAATTATCTGTGGATTCAATAAATTATTAATCGTTTCATTATTAAACGCATTATAATGACATTTGTCAAGAAGTTAATTTTAATAAATACTATCATATTAGCCTTTAGTATTTCGAATTGATGGTTACCTGTTGACGAGCATGCCAGTTTGGAACTTGATGTGCTTTAAAATTTTGTATTAAAGGTTATTGTAATAGTAACTGTTAGCGGGTAACTTAGTTTGGAATTGAATTTGAGCCGTCATTAGTTAAGTATAATCCTCATATAATATATAGTCGTCGAGATGGCTACAGCACGAACTTCTATACGGAAAGTACCGAGTTCGAAGATCGGATCATCAGAGAATAAACAATATAAATAATCGTAACGTCGTGGAAGACAATGGTAAACCACCACGCGTTACACTACAAAAATATGCGGGGCTGCATTATGTCGTGTCAACAAAGCGATTACGAACAATTCTCCCGAGTGCGTGTGTGTCCATCTACACTAACGCCATATGATTGCCTTGTAAGCTACTTATACTGTACAACGAAATATGCATAGATAAGTAGTCGTCTACCCCCGATACGGAGATGCCACTTAATTATATATGTATATATATATTCTTCTTCTTCTTATCGTGTCCGTCATTTATATTCCTTTCTCCCCCTCCCATATTTCACTATTTGGACTGAGATTCCGTCTATTCTTGTCATATCTTCCATCCCGCATCGCACTGGCAGCAATGAGCAAGTTAATAAGTGCTCCGAATCATGTACCATGCCACAATCACATCCGTAATTATCTGTAATTTTCCTTCGTTTCATTGTCAGAGTTCTTATTCTATTTAGAGTTTTCCATGTTGACCACGGCAATTTATTACCGGGAGGTAGATGTTCGTTCTTTCAGCCTTCCTTTCCATAATTCCATCCTAATGATTTCCGGCATTTGCTGTTTTAAGAAAACTCTTGACTTGAGTCGACTTATTGCCGCATCTTTGCATTCAATGGATGTCTTATGTCTTGTTCTTGTTTTGTTCTTTCCTTTCCAGCCATCACTTTCCATCTTATATCTGGTGGTGCTATACCGGATAATATTTTTATTTTATCGATCGGTGTCGGCTTCAAACATCCTGTAACTATACGATCGGTTTCGTGCAGTGCTACATCAATTCTTTCTACATGTGCTGAATTCCGCCATACTGCACTAACATATTCACCTGTGGAATAATACAGAGCTAAAGCTGGTGTTCTTATAATATATTTGGATATTCACCCCAGGTGGAGCCAATCAATTTTCGGAGTAAACCGTTCGTTGTACCGATTTTTCTTTTGGTATCTTCGCAATGTTCTTTAAATGTTAAGGCTCGATCCAACTTAACGCCTAAGTACTTTGGGTTGTTTCAGTGTTCCAGCGATATCTTTTGCCATTTAACACTTAATTTGCGTTTTGCATCCTTATTTCTCAAATGAAACGCCGATACTTGGGTTTTATTAGGGTTCGATTTGAGGTAATTGCTAGCATAGTATTTTTCCATAGTCTCCAATATTTCATTCAAATTCTTTTCTACCTCGCAAAATGTTTTCTTTTGAGTTATAATAGCTAAATCATCAGCGTGTGTAAAGTGTTTTGTTGAACTTCCAATTGGTTGATCATTAGTATATATGTTAAATAACATTGGTGCAGGTACGCTTCCTTGTGGTAGACCGTTGTTCTTGCTCTTTTTGCTTTGTAGCGTTACATAGAATCGGCGCGATTCCTCAATAATGTGCTAATAATTTTGCTTAGTAAGCTCGTATATATTTTTAATTAGTATTCCATGATTTACTGTGTCGTATGCTGCGCTTATTTCACATCCATTTTCTATTTCCTGGACCAGGCTTAAGATTTGCGCCATGACCTTCCAGAAATCCGGCCTGCAGTTTAATAAGTTTTGAGTCTATTTTTTCACTTATTCTATTTAATATTATTCGTTCAAATATTTTGTAACTATGACACAGTAAAGAGACAGGCATAAAAATTTCCAGCATCTATAGCGGGTTTTCCCGGTTTAAGTAATGCAACCACGTGCGATTTTAACCATTCTTTAAGAATTCGGTCCGTGATAATGCAATTATTAAACATATCTAGAAGCCATTTTTTAGCTTCAGGTCCTATATGTTTTTAATTTCTTCCGTCATTATGTTATCGACTCCGGGTGCTTTCCTATCTTTCATTGTCTTAATCGCCCTGTCTAGTTCATCCATTCCGAGCGGTTCATTAAGCTGGCTCATATTATCATCAGTTGTTTTCACTATCAGTTTTGGTTTATCTATTCTACCTTTGATTTTTCCATTCATTAATAATTTATTTGCTATTTGATCTGGTGTAATGTTTATATATTCTTTTGGTTTTAGTTTTTCATTATTCATGTTTTTTATCAGCTTCCAAGCTTTGTAACTATTTTTCGACATGTCTAGATTTTCTATTGTTGAAATCCACTCTTTTTTCCTTTCTCCTGCTATTATTTCCATGAGTTTTTCGCCCATTTCAATGGTAGCTTCGTCAAAAGGATCTGTTTCATACCTTTTATAGTATTCTTCTAGATTGTCAATAGATTGCTGACATAATCCTTTTACATAAAACAATACGACGACGATGATGATATATTTATATATAAATATCCCTCCGGTTGGATATTTATGCCTTATGGGCCGGAGTTTTAACCGCGTTCACAGGTTTCATATAGTGGGACGACTTGCAGATACGTAGGTTAGCTTCGAGTAAGACGTTTAGTAGAATATGCAGTTGTGCACGAAAAAACCAACTACTAGTGGAATATCTGAAGCAGGCGATTCCCGAAGTGACAGGGTTAGAAACAGAAATATGCTGATTAGCGCCTTTAGGTATTGTCTACTAAAATTCGGCATAGTCCTACGATTGTATCTCCCTCGGCGGCGGGTTTAAGTCGCTGTAAAGGCTTTACTTTGTTACCTCCTCCGTAACAAATCACTGTGCCTTGCAGTTAGGATTGTTATCCAAAGGCTAATCAAGCCGAAATAGTGGAAGCTCCTTTTTTTTATTTTCCTAATTTTTTTCCCTTTTCTATATATACTATCTATTTTCAACTAGTCTTCTTTTTCAGCCAGTCGTCATATCTTGCTTCGCTACTGGAGCAGCACCTGTTATGATTGTATCGGCAGCATGGTGGCATCTATGTTCCTTCTGAGGCGCCGCTATACTGTTTCCATTTTCTATGTATACGCGTTAATCGAGTTCATGTAGAACAAATATACATATATAAAATTAACACCCTAAAAACAAAAAGTTGTAAAGTTCGACCTTAAATGTTTCTCATTCGACGAAACGAAGGACGGAATGTGGACGGAATGTTTATAAACGATCGGTAATTTTGTAATTTCAACATTCATCAGTGTGCATTGAAGACCGGCATATTTATCACAACTATAAAAAGAACATTCGGATGATTTAAAATAAGTTCAAAAATTTACCTGACAGTATTCTTTGTCAGTTTCTTCATGGTCGTCGAGATTATCGAAGTCCGGATCTTTATTCTAAAACACCAAAAATTAAACTTTTACCCATTGTCTTATTTCGGTAGTAACTGAACGTTTAATGCAGAATTTTATAAATAAACCGTGTAAAGATTTTAGAAACTTTCCAACAACTTAAATATATTTTCATAAAACATGAATATATATGTAAACTAGAAATATAAATTAGAATTATGGCATTTTAAAATTTCGTTTACTTTTCAATCGGTCCTAAAACGAAATATCGTTAATTAGCATTTAAGGTATTCAACTTTTGTCTTAAAAGTAGTCGGGTTTTTTAAAATCTGAAGCACGTCGCACACTACGAATGAAATGATAGAATATAAAATTTAGTCTCACACACAACACACATCGTATATGAAGAAAGAAGAATACGTATTTAATTTGATAAATTAATATCGTAGTAAAAAAACAAGAAGCTCGATAATACTACTGGAATGGATAATGTTAATAATGCGTTTAATTTAACAGATATACAATTAGATAAAGATGTACTAAATGTGTTGAGCAAAGGTCTCAACTTTGCAGTACTGCCAAAAAATATTCCATTTGTGGAAATTACAAGTAATTTAGAGGCAGGACTAAAAAATGTTCCGTCAGATATTGCTGATGTTGTTAGACAAGACTGTAGTCAATGCGCAACTCAAAATTTCCTAAGCCTAACATATAAAAGTCGGAAGTTCGTTCGCTGATGGAATTAAAGAATAATCCGGATATTGTAGTGCTTAGAACGGATAAAGGGAATGCGACTATAATTATTAATTCAACAGAGTATAAATAAAAAATGATGGAAATTATAGATCCGTATACAGTGCTAAAAAATAATCCATTAAAGAAAATGGTATAGCGTTAGTAGCTTCCATCCTAAATCGAGAAAAGGTTAGTTCATTGTAGAAAAAATCCTTAGTTTCGCATGTACCAACTTTACCTTCACTATATGGACTACCGAAGTTAGATAAAGAAGGTATCCCATTAAGACCTATTCCATCTTCAATTAATAGTCCGACATATTTTTTGGAAGGATACATTGTAAAATACCTCAAACCTTGAACCTTTAGTAGGAGGTAATAAAACACACATAAAGAATCCCGAGCAATTCATCGAAAAGTTGGTAGACTTAAGAATCAATGATAATGACATTAAGTTTTTATGTAGTCTCATTGTTTACCAATGTACCAGTTAAAGATACTCTTGAACTTATAAAGAAACGAGGCATAGATAGCAAAATAGCTATATTTTTGAACATAGCTTTTAAAACCGTGTTTGATGGCAAATACTGTAGATAAACATGGCGATGGGATCAAGAATAGCACCTGTCTTTGCAAATTTATTTATAGAATAGGCGGATAAATAGGTGACACAGGTTTGGAAGCCTAAATATTGGTTTAGATATGTGGACGATACTTTTGTCATTTGGTAAAATGGCGAAGAAAAATTATTAGAATTTTTTGGCGCGTTAAATTCATTTCACAAGAACATAAAGTTCACTATGGAACGTGAATGTTGCGATGAATTGGCATTTGTAGACGTTCTGGTGAAAAGGAACAATGACAAGTTGTCTACGTCAGTGTATATTAAGAGCACACAGACAGGACGATATTTGGTAAAGGATTCACACCATCACCCGAGCCGAAAGTTAGGAGTTTTTAAAGCATTAATTATCAAGGAAAAAAGAGTATCCAACGGGGAAAATTGGAATGTTCTCAATTGAAGTCTTATTAATTAGCTTTAAAGTTTTCTTCTTAAATATTTTTATATAAAAATTACATTTAGTTGCATTATTCTTCTTTGGAGCGAAATGAACGCGGATTTTAACTAATCGCTCGAGGACTGATTAAACTATCTTTAGTCACTCGCTTTCTATCTTGTTAGCTCTAGTTGCTTTTCCAACGTTCAATGTCCTCGGTGGTGATTTATCTTCTATATTACTATGTACATTCTAGAATATTTCTTCTATATATGTTTCCTAAAGCTTTATCCTTGAGACTTAACTTTACCCTTTTTGGTATTTTAGGTTTGCGTCTTGATGCTGCTTTTCTGAATTGTAATTTTCGATTTCTTTGAATTCGTATTTACGACCAAATTGTTTAACGAAAACGAAAAACGAAAAAATATCGCTTCGTCGATACTTACTAAGGCTGGAAATTCTTGTTTCATATCGGAGCACCATTGTTGATACGGAGCACCGCAAGAGGAAGCTTTCATGAGGAATTCTCTTAATTCGCGACATAATGGTATGTTATGAGATAATTCCACTCGAGAAATTTTTAACCATTCCTATGGAAGAACAGATTATTATTATTATATATACGAACTCGAAATAAATAATAATTTTGTATCGTATAAAAATGATAAGTCAGACAAATTATAAAACAAATTTGAGAAGTACGCACAATTCTTGAAATCGCAATATAAAAATTTATTTATTTTTTTCTTCCCGGTAGTTTATAAGCGAGTAGGACTAAAAAATTTATCTATACCCATACATGATAGACCGCTATTTAGTGGTAATATGTATTACTTTTATAATCTTGTAAAAGATAGCGCGCAGCGCGATGACTATAATTTTACATTTTTTTTAGTTATCTGATGTTATATCGAGTTGATGCAGTATAGAAGATCCGCTACCCTGCAGCTGGATCGTCAGATAAAATGTTTTGTGCTGAATTGCAACTAAATTTTTAAAAACGGTGTACGGATTATTGAGGACATTCAAAATATAAAGGTGTCAATGTAGTAGAGGTTCATTATAGTGTAATCAAATGTCGGATTCCTCGTTATTTTTTTTCTTCGCGGAAAAGATTTCCAAGGAAAATAATAGGAGCGGATAATTCTAAGATGATTAGCAGTCGGTAGCAACTCCGTAGATCGGAAAAGGATTTGTTTGTTTTCAAAATTTATTGCATCGGATTCGGAAATTAGAAAAAATTAGGAAAAGTATTATACCGAGAAATGCAGACAATGCTGGAGTAAAGGACAAAATAATTTTTTTATATCGAATATAGATGTATAATATCAACATTATTATACAAAAAAGAAATACCAATTGAAATAAATAATAATAAGAGATTTGAAAAAATCTATAAAAATAAAAATATTTTTTTTTTAGACTGAACTACTAGAAAAACTATAAATTCAGTATCCCAAATGATGCCCAATATTCAAGAAAAACGACTTATCTGTCTTGACGTCATATAGGCATTCCAGCTCATATTTATCGCAGAAGGAATGTTTAAATAGGTTATCAAGATTCTGCACTTCCTCACAGTTGCATCTGTCGTAGTCCGTCATATCACATTTCTTCAAATTATACTTAGCCCGCGCTACTCAACTTCTGAGCCGTTTCAATGTTTTCCAAAGGTTATATATTAATTGGTTGCCCCTAGGCAGTGATTCGCTCTTTCTTCTTCCCGGCTCTCTTCTTTCCATGCTCGATGTTTCTCCGTAGTGCATTTCAGTTGCTCGACAGTTCTTAGAAAACTATGTCCGGGCTTTAATCGCGGTTCTGCGAATTCATCATAATCATGTAATAGGTGACGTTGATCATTTTTAACTTTCGATCTTTCTCTTCTTGCAATCAGATCTCGTCTTATGTCTAGTGATACCACTAAGATCGTATAATTTTTCCAGATGTTAATCGCAAACAAGCTTGATTTAATATATATATATATTTTTTAATGTCACACCGGTCTTTGGACCGCAATTGACAATAATCAACACATTTTCTTAATAACTTAAGCGTAAAAAATTTTATTAACCATTTTCCCATTGGAAAAGAGTCAATGTCTGCATATATTATTTCCACGGTTTCCATGGTATGACGATTAGTTTTCTAAAAACTATAATGATTAATAGCACTGCCAGCGACCGTTGAAAACCGAAGTAGGCTGCCGTATACAATTAGTAGTTATCCGGTATCGAGGATAGTTTGAGTCCATTTTCTTTTCAATCTACGTAGATTGCTAGACAACATTGGTTGATGCATACATGATATTTGAACATGTGGATTGTTTTTTAACTCGCTAAAAAACTTCTTGCAGCGATTTCTATAGTACTCACATACAACTTCTAAATCATGATGCAGCGTGATATTCATGGAGCATTAGCTATTGAACGGAGTATCTTCGACTGTAGTTTTTAAAGTCTAAGTTTGATTTGGCCGATGTGCCATAAACCTCCAGGTCATATCTCCATATAGGTGCCAGCGCAGCTAAATAAACCATTCTTTTACAGAATTAACTCGATGCTCATTTTATTCGCATTATACATTTCAGGTTGTTGATTCTTGATTTAATTATACATATGTTGAATATGTAGTCTCCACGTGAGACGCCGATCAAAAAGCAGACCCAGATATTTAACACTGTTGTGCTGTAGTAGTGTAACGTCATTGATTTTTACAAGTTCGCAAGACCTTCTCTGTTTATAGTGAATGTTACTTGTCGTCTTTTTTTCTGTATTGATTTTAATTTTCCATAATCTTATTCAGGTGTTCTTGGACCACAACAGATGCGTATACTGGACTTTCGTGTGATGCTAAAATACAGATATCATCCGCAAAAGTAGCCAACAATGTACTTTTCATGACCGGCATGTCTGCTGTATAAATTGAGAACAGCAGAGGTCCCAGTATACTTCGTTTTACTTGAAAAACTCGATCAGATAGATAGCTTTGTAGTACTTTATAACATTCGGCATTGTCTCTGTCAGCTTGTATAAAAGTGTCTACACGCGATCGAATTCTTTTTCCCACATCTACGAATATACCGTTATTGTTTTCTCTACAGGCATCGATACGATCGGTAATACGGTGTATTTGATGAACGGTAGAATGTGCTCTACGAAACCCAAATTGGTGGCTGGAGATTATGTCGCTATTTGTTACTACTTTCATGATTCGATCCTTAGGGGTTCGAAGGTTTTAGATATGACATTTAATAAACTAATCGGTCGATAAGATGACGCCTGAGTAGGGTTTTTGCGCGGTTTTGCAATTAATATAATTATTGCCTCCTTCCATTTTCGTGGGAAGTATCCAGTTTTCAATATTGACTTAAAATATATGTTAGAAATAGGATAGTTTTTAGTGGGAGCTTCTTTAATATTTTACTTGTTATTTTGTTGTTTCCGGGTGCTTTTCTTAATGGTAAATTATTTATTATCGTCTGTACTTCCTGGGATGCTTAGTTGACAGAGTAAGTTGGAATGGAGGATGTAGAGATTTCGTTCAATCAGTTGATAATGTTAATAATTAGTTACATGTGGATGTGGTTGAAAATGATTATATAGATATCTGCCAAATGTTTCAGCTCTGTTTTTGTCGGTTTTAGCCCATTCACCATTTTCCATTCTAATTAGTTGCTGCTTTTTTTAAGTACAATTTTGTCACTTTCCAAACAGAATTGTGCTTAGGATTTAATGAAGAAAAAAAGTTTAGGTTTGCAGTGAGTTATACTTTCTTTTTAGTGATGGCTGCCTATCACGTTGCCAACGGGACCCAGCGTACCTGCTGTATTCATTTTCTTAGCCTAATTGGTATATTATTTTCATTTTTTGTATTTGAACGGTTATGTCTCGTTAGATTACATGCATTATGTGTATTGTTTATAATTTTTTCTACCGCATCGTCTATATCTTTATCATTCTTGAGTCGAATATTAAGATCTGTCTTTTGATTCATGCATTATGTAAACTTAGTCGAAATAGTGTTACTGTTAATTAAAGGTAACTCGTTTCGCATGTGCTAAATGACTCTAAATAGGACGTGCATATTCTCCAACAGAGTAACAATGTGCTGCTAATGAGAATGTTCGTAGTTCGTGTAAATTAACGCTCCGTGCCTACTAATTTACGTATTAGACTTCATCTTCGTTATTTCGTAGTGTTTCCCGCAAGTCAAGGATCTATCCAGCATGATTCCAAGATATTTCGGGTGATCGCTGTAATTCTATTCCCTTCCGTGCGATTTTCAGCTGACGTTTAGCTTGGTGATTACGAAGATGAAACGCAGATGTTTTGTGTTTTTGCTGGATTAAGCTTCGTGTGATTTTTCTTCATAGTATGAATCAAGTTTGTTTGCCATATGGTTTAAAGATTTTTCTACTTCTTCGAAAGTTTTATGTTGCGAAGTTAATGCAAGATCGTCAGCGTATAGAAAGTGTTGTTTTGTGCTTCCTACCAGTTGATCGTTGGTGTATATTAAATAAAATTGTTGATAAGACACTCGCTTGTGGTAGGCGGTTTTTTTTTTGCCTCCAACAACTATGCCTATCATTTAGTGTGTAACATAAAAATGCCGGTGTCTTTTAATAACATTGATATTATTTCTCTTAATTTGTAAACTTTAGCTAATTCATAAATTTTTTGTTTCAGTGTACAGTGACAGACTGTATCGAAAGTTGCAGTTAAATCAACGAATATTAGTTACCCTTTTTCGAATCAATCTTCTATGTGTTGAGTTAATCGCAAGACTTGGATTTCCAGGTCTGAAAACCGCTTAAATTTTCTTATCTATACCATTCAGGATTATTATTTTTTTTCTAAATTTTGTATGGATCACAAATTATAGAAACTGGTCTGTAGTTCTTTGAATCAGTACGATCTTTATCAGGTTTTATTACATGTGGTCTCCTCCATAATGTTGCAACATTTGTTTTACTAATACAATTATGAACGTTTCTTCTAAACATGTCGCTATGTAGCCAAGGTATTTTAGCTGTTCAGTGTACAAACTATCGACGCTAGTCGCTTTCCTATTTTTAACTTTCCTTACAGCTTTCTTTATCTGAGCGTTTGTGATTGGAATATCAAAATTATTTCCTTCACTTGCTAATTCTCTTTTGATATACCTCATTTTCTTTCAGACATTTTATTTTGCCATTAAGTGGTAGTTGGTGAGAAACTTGATTAGCTGTTACTTTCGCTAAATTTAATTCGTCATTCTTCTCATTGCTTAACTTCTTAAATAATTGCCAGGATTTGCAGCTGTCCTTACTGAAGTCTAAAGTTTCCGCAGCATCACATTAGTTTTATCTTTCTTTTATTTTACGTTACTTCCCAATTCTAATGTTTTCGCAGTGTTTCATATATTGTTATTTGAGGGTTTTTTCATACTTGGGATACAAACTTTACGCGCAATTCGTGGTGTAGATTTTTTTTATACTTGATTAATTATGTCAATGAAGGATTTGTAATTTTAGAGTTTTGGTTTCTTAAAAGTAGCCCAATCTGCTTTTTATTGAAATAATATAGTAACTGCGGTTTCTTCTCAATTTTAAGTTGCGTTTCTTTCACACGGCTATAGCTACATTGGACAGAGTGATAGAAGTATTAGTCAAAGGTTAAAAGAAGACAAAGCAGATTGTAATCATACGTGAAAAGATTCGACTGCATTCGCATCAGTAGGGAATCATGAAACAAAATTTGAGGATTTTGTAATTTTATCAAAAATGGATAAACATCTAGAATTGTTAGTGAAGCAATTGAAATATTTAAACAACCAAAAAAGAGGATAGGTACCATTTTAATCCAACCTGGCTGTCGGTCTTTGCCCGAACGAGAAAAAAACAAGTTATAAGAAAAACAACTATTAGTCCGGTAAATCAATTTCCACGCATACAAACATTGATAAACAGACGTGCACACATCAGGGAGCTTGTTTATAAAAAAATCTGGACAATATTAAGTCAAGATTCGGCTCTTCTAAGTATAATCCTATAAATATATATAATAACCGCTCTCGGTTTAATAATGAAAACTGTGTTTTCGAAACGTCACAAGGAAAAAATACGAACATGGTTTACACCGACAAAAAACTCATAGGCGTATATCAACCGTGAAAGTTTAAAAGTGTCATATATACATTTAGGTTATACTCTACACAATTTCCTATAAATGTTCTTACACGTGGTCGTTTTTGCTAAACCTCGAAATCCAGCCTGTTCCCTCGGTGATTATAATCTATAATTTGGGATATCCGGTTCGTTATTACCGGAGTAAAACAATTTATACATTTGCGATAACATACTGATGAGTCTGTAGTTCTTCAAGGGAGAGTACATCTCATTTCTTATGGATTAAAACAACTTCCGCATATTTCCAAGTATCGGGTATTTTACTTTCTTTTAATAGATTACGGAAATATTTCCGTCATATCGCATTATCTCTGGCAATATGTCTTACTCTTCATTAATGATTTCAAAGAATCTTCGATTTCATCTTTAGTTTTGTCGGGAATTTCCTTGTTCTTCATTACATTATGATCGATGTTTCTTAGTTGTTCTTCTGGCGATACTTTGGTGCTATATATATATCCGTGAAGTATCTCTCGATTTCGTTTGTTATTTCTTTTTTTTGTCAACTTACAATTTTCCCATTTTGGTTAACTTTGTTAATGTTCTTGTACCAAGTGATAATGGGCCCCGATTTCCTTCCATTGTTTTCTTTATTAGATGGGTGACTTACGGATATTCCTTCCCATTTGTTTTCTTAGTAAACAAACTATTAAGATATATGTATGTATGTTATATTCCTATTATTATTCGAGGAAGACATTCGTATTGTTGACTCGTTCTTACTGTTATTATTGGTTTAATTATAAAAAGGTAATAATAAGAGAAAACGTTTAAATATTACTAGCCTCGATAAACGAAAGTATAGATCGATGCCACGGTGGAATTTCCATCTGAATTAAAGCCGGACTATCGCGGCGTCGATTTGTTCGATCGGACGCCGGCGATAGCGAACTTCGGCGACTGTTCGACGTACAAGAAGAAATCGGTTGAGGCGCCATCGTCGACGACGCTACAGTTATGGGAGCATTCGCGTTATACGATGGTCGACGATCGTCTGTCGGAGTTGTAGCCGGACTACTGATTAATAATGGACCGACGGCGCCGGCGTACAATTCGGTTGGAAAACCTAACGTACCGGCCGACCGACCTCGTAGCCTAGAAGACGTGATACCCATATCCGGCAACGCTAAATATCGACTTGATTCGTACGCTACTCTCGGCATCGATCTGGATCGTGGCCTCAACAACGATCGGCCATACAGAAATTCGTTCAAAGCCAAAGCCGCGTCCATTACGTTATTATTCGGATTATCCGGCGAGTCGAAATCCGGTAAATTTTGTAATTGTTTCTGAAACGCTAGTATATCTTGTTCGATGTTTTCTCTGCGTCTGCTAGCGTGTTCCACCTGAATATTATCAACATTTCGAATGAAAATATATATATATATATATATATATGTATAAAACTGTTCTTCAATATTCTCGTTTTACTTTCAATTATTGCGAACAAGCTAAAGATTATTATAGGATTTACAAAATTTATTCAAGAAGATAAACTAGTAAAAGATACAGCAAATTCCAATATTAAACTTTACTTTCTTTGTTGATGCACGCGTAATTTTATACAATGAAGAAATTGAACGTAATTTCTCACATCTGTTAACATTATCAGACCGAATTCGTAGATATATCATCTGAGTTGACAAGTTGTTAGAGATGGGATATAATAAAAATAAATATAAAATGAAATTTAGTATTTTGTTTGAGAACTTTTATTTCGATAATTAAATCGATTTTTAATAAAGGAACAAACTATTCGATATTAATACCTGTATTTCTAGATTTCGCTTTCGAAAATTGCGGATAAGAGTATTTTCTATGAACAAAACTTGGAGATTTATTAGCTCGATACATAGTGGAACAGAGGTATTCGTTTTTCTACGATAACAGGTATAACAAGATACAAAGTAGATATCACGCTAAGCATTTTCTGTAAATTTTAACGACTCTGCTTTTGTAGATGTTCTATTAATGGATCATGACCACGTCGTAGGTTTCAAGTCAATTTATAACATGTTTCTTCATCGGTTAAATTGCTTTTCAAATCAGTACCGGGTTTTGACGATATAAAATTTCCGAGAATTACTTGGATATTTAATTAAAGGCGTATCGTTGAATATGACCGATAATAAAGAACATTTATTTAAAGAAATATTTCGATATCGACTAGTGTTTATCTATTATCTATAGCAGTGTACTCGATACATCTTTTCTCGGGGCCGAACTGGCTATATTTCATCTAGGTTCACATATCACTTCGTTAGCTGTTGTTAAATATGATCGGTGGTAATATTTCACCAGTTCCAATTTTTCCGTAATTACGATGTATTCGCTAAATCTATAGTCAACGTTCTTCACGAAATTATATATTATAATAAGCCACCGTTACGATTCTTAAAGCAGTCGCCAATATTCTGAATCACCGGCATGACCTTATGATTTTGCAACTGATCATTTTGTTTCTTCGTGACGATACATAGAAACAGGCCAGAGAAACTCGATCATGCTTTTTTTCCGACAATCCTTCGGAGGATATTACTCGCTTTGTTAATGCGCAGATTGAAACAAAAAAATCTTCGGTGAAATCGAAATGAAGAGTGATTTGTCATCATCAAGTTTAGAGTCGTCACATGGATTTTACGTTTCAGACATCTTTGTTTACTCCCGCAATTGTTTAAGTCGAATTATTATACAATTGATTTCAGTGACCCCCCTCCCCCCGATACCCGATACTGAAGAATAATCTCATACTCGCCACTTTATTAGCACAAAGCGCTCCTTCTTAATTAATGTCGATAAAATGTAAGCGATAATTTTTTAACGCACTTTCCGCTATCGAGGTACGATGAAGAAGTATTGACGTAACTGTCCATCGTCACAGCTCGCTGTAATTTCTCGTCTTCGATACATTTTACATTACATGTCTATTGCATTGGATCATTTGCCGACTAGTAACGTTAATGAGAAGAATCGGAGAAGAAGAAAATAAACTACTGAAAGACATTAAAGAAAGGAAAGTAAATCGCTCATAAAATCGGAAAAGCCGGATTGACTTCTGTACACAGAAAATACCATCGAAACCGATAAGAGAAAGGCGAAGGCTATTGACTGAAATTGTAAGAAATGCCGGAGATCGAGTCATATAAAATATAGTATGATGTATGCAAACTTCTGAACGAAAGATCTGTTACGATGATATAAAATTTACATAATTCGCTTTCAGCTTGAACGTATTTTATTCGAACGACACCGCGTTGATACTTATTATTAATAATCGAAAATTACTTTGCTGATATTAGCTTGAGATTTCGATCTTCTTTTATTAGTGTGTTTTAAGCTTGAAAATCGAAACGCATTCCGAGCTTTATGATGGAAATGTATATTGGCGAACGGAAAGATATTCGTCGGCGAATCTGAAATAGAAAAAGAATAAAATCTTACAGAAATCGTAAAATGTCGAGCAAATTATCGTAAATTCGAGCATAAATTCATCTATAAACGAACGGATGATGAAAAACTAAATAAACATATTGTACAGCAAATTAGCGCCTGTTGTCAAATAATCAAAAGTCTAGCTTTAGTCAAAATCCCAAGTTGTATTCGACAATCTTGTATATTGTTCCTCCAAAATCTGCGAAATATGGTTCGCGTATTCTTCAACGGGTTTTTCCATTTTGTCATTCACCGCCGCGACGATGACCCTTTCAACGTCGTGCTTTATATTTGATCGGGTGACCGAATTAAGTTTAAATCGTACTTGTCCGCTGTCGAAACCGAGTGATCTAAAACGTTCGAGTCTTTTATTAAATTTCTTTCGATCGCCTCACGGATTTTCCAATATCGCTGTAACAGCGGTCGACGAATAATAAATGCTTTAAATCGGTTAATTTAAATTCCAGTATTTAACTTAAAAAAAGCGTTTAGTATATAAGACGTTGTTCGAGAATATACGTACGTAGGAAATAACAATTATACCTGCGTCTAGCCTCGCTGCTGTACATAGCGCGGAAGGAAAAAAAAAAAAAAAAAAAAAAAAAGGATAACTACGGTCATTTATTAAATATCGAAATGTATTCCGGTAGAAATTATTATTATTTTTCAAATATAATTCGCAGCATCTCCTCGGAAGTATAAAACGTTTTAGAAAATTAATTAGTAGAAATTATTCACTTTTAAGGGGAAAAAGAAGAAATTAAAATAATCTATCAGAGCGGTTAGATATTTTATCAATGAATAAATGTCTTATACATATTTAAAGTTACTTCAATTTGCCGAGGCCTGACGGCGTGTGAGTTTTCTCAGCTATATTTTTTGTTCAATTAAGAATCACGTTGAAAATTTTGTTTATATTCTGTAATAACTTAATTTCGTTAATTCGTAATATTCGTCACTTTTCAAATATTAGGAAAACTCAATACTCGGAGTGTTTTCGTTATTACAATTAATTCCTGCGGAAGCGTGGTGTCGTATAACGAGCGTGCATTTGCAGACGATATTGCTGTAATGACGGCAAATATAAATCTATCAAATGCAGAAGCAAACATGCAGGAAGACTTGATTATACTAAATGGACTCGCGATAACAATTTGGTAATACATACAACGAAAACTAAAAGTAAAGCCTATGATGGACCAGATATAAAACCATTTTGTGGATGCGTTCGAACGATTGTGCTCGCTATATGACAGAGGAAAATATATGTGTGAAGAAAAATTGCAATCGAATAGAAATGGTAAGAGAATATAAATATCTAGGAGTAATCGTAGACGAAAATTTGACATGTAACAAACATACAGACTTTGTAGAAAACATACGACCTTACGCTATATACTCTCCGGAATTATGTAAGTAGACACTTAAGTTACTACGCATTAGTAGATTCCAGGCTGAGATATGGGGTGCAAGCATGGTGTCTGGTAAGTAAATCTTATATAATAAATATAATTACGAAAAAAATGTTTGAGCCTAATAGCGGAGGACAAGAAAGTAAAGCCACACTTTACGAATTAACGCGGAAAGAAAATGTTTTACATGTAAAAGGATTTAATGATGAAAATATTGAATTATTTAAACCAATTTAAAATTGTTGATGCGGACCAAAGGGAAATTGGAAAATATAACTTAAGAAAAACGCTAAAATATAAGATACAAATATCGAGAACAAAGTATGGTTAAATTTATAATTACACAAAGATGATATAATAAACGAAAAAAACATACAGCGATTTTAAAAGAAAAACTCAAAGAATGGTTACAAATAGAATTATAAATAAAATAACAGGGCTGGAAATTAGTTACAAAACTTGTCTGCAAACTTAAACTTTCAAATAAAAGCACCCAATGAACCTACGATTATTCCGGGCCGTCTTCAAAACCTAGCATAATTGATCTGGTCTTTGCAAAAAACTACTATGAAATTACCGAATATCAATTAGTAAGCTGCCTTCCAATCATAATCCAATAATATGTTCTCTCGGTGGTACGACAAGACGAATTGTAACATAACCAAATTTTGATTACTCTAAAGCAAACTGGAGAAAATATTAACAATACATAAAAACGAAGTCAAAATTCCAATAACCTTACACAATCCTTTTATATGTAGATGGTTACATTCGTTATCTCTATTATCTTAAAGGCTGCCGAAAGCTGCATCCCATTATTAATAGGGAATGTTAAAAATTTTCGATCTCCCCTGGCACTTTGTAAATAATAAAAATTAAAAATTATTATAGGAAACTATCAGAGATATAATAATGAATATATATATATATATATATTTAAACAACTATATGATAGGTTGAATAAATTAGTTAAAAGACGACTGTTACAAGAAAAAAACGCTCATTACAACACGTTTCTCAGTAATATACCACAAATGAATAATCAGCTATGTGGAAAGTAAACAAATATTTTTCTCGGGGACAAACAAACTGGCTTCCTATTAAAAAACCTTGAAGTGTCGATATTACTCAAACGAAGATAAAGCTGAGCTTATAGCAGAACACTTTCAGAATATACATGAACAGAATAAAGCTACGTCCACACGATATCACGAACGGGAATTAAAACAAACAATAAATACATTTTTAACAAATAATGTACCTACATTAAACTATGCTGACTTAACCTCACCGAAAGAGGTCAAGAACTGCATTAGATCACTAAGAAATATATACTCTACCGGACACGATAAAATTAGCGTAAAAATGTTTAAAAATTTATCTCGTAAAGGTGTAGTCGCTCTCACAGTGTTATTTAATTCCTGCATTCGTTTGTGCTACTGTCGTGGAGACTAACCTTAATTGTACCTCTTCCTAAACCTGGCAAGGATGCTTCCTTGATGAAAAATATACGACCTGTTAGTTTGCTCAGTAACATTAGCAAAATTTTTGAGAAAATATTACTCATTAGATTTAGAAAATATAGCGATTTAAATGGTATTCTTAATAAGTTCCAATTTGGTTTTCGACCGGATTTAAACACTACCACGTAGCTAGTAAAAATTTGCGATCTAATTACTCATAATTTTAATAAAAATAAGCGCACTGGGCTAAGCACTGCTAGACATTGAAAAAGCTTTCGATACTACTTGACACGATGGAATTCTGTATAAATTAGTAAAATACGATTTTCCATAACAACTAGTTTCTATCACTAAAGCATATTTACATAACAGGAAATTTCACGTGAAAATTAAAAATCAGAAATCTAAAGTCAGATATGCATCGGCAGGAGTACCTCAGGGCAGCATCCTTGGTCCATTCATGTTTATTATTTACATAAATGATATTAGCACAATTAAAGAAGTCGATGTCAATTTATATGCTGACGATACTGCTCTGCTGACGTCATCATATCGTATTTATACGATTAGCAACAGATTAACCGCTGCAATTAACAAAATATACCAATAGCTTCATAAAATTAATGATAGTAAAACAGAGACTATTATTTTCACAAAAATGACTTCGTTCGAATTCGTAATGAGTACTTAGACTGGAAATCTAAAGTAAATTATTTCGGTGTAACACTAGACAGTAAGCTTTACTAAACATATTAACGAGTGTATCTACAGAGGACATAAAAAAATGAGTGTACTGTTTCCAATATTTAACAGGAAATCTACGCTATCGCCGGTGAACAAGCTTTTAATTCAGGTAATTCAACCTAAAATTCTTTATGCCATTCCTGTGTGGTCGAACCTTGAAAATAATGATGAATTATATATAGGAAATAAACAGTTTTGGATTAATTATAATAATATTAAATTCAATGATGGAACAGAATTTAAAGGAACAGATGGTTTATGGGAATTATTAACGTTAGAACAACCGAAACATTATGATAATATTGATGAAGAAAATTATGCTAAAATATTACAAAAAACAAATAGTTATAAACATAATAATCATCCTAAAGTTAAAAAAATCTAAGCCAGTACAGGATATAAATATAATAATATTATAAAACCTATATTAGTAAAAAAAGGATTAATAAAATTAAAAGAACCAACAGAAGGAAGTGGGCTTTTTACTGTTAATAATAATTTTATGGATTTTTAAAAAAAATTAGTGGCTGTATATATAAATATTCAAAAGTGGAAATATAGCTCCTGAAGATATAATACATATTTTAAACGAAATTAAAAATATAAATTTAAATGCAAACATTATTGGAGATAAATATGTTTATTGGGATAAATTAGATGAATTATTTCAAAGACTCATTATATTATATGGAGAAGTATAAAGTGGAAATACAAATCCGGCATTAATAAATGAAATTATTAGGGTTTTACAAGAATTAAAAGAATTATAAATTTTTTTATATATAAATGGATTCAAATTCTGAAAATTCTTTGGAAGAAGAAGAAGAAGAAGAAGAAAGAAAATTTATTCTTATTATTATAATTTTCTTCAAATGTATTTGGAGAATAAAAAAAAATTTAAATGTAATAAATAATGGAAAAAGCTAAAAAATTACATGCTCCAATTATAAAAAAATTCTGCGGTAGAAAAATAATAACTAAGGGTATTGATCATTTATGGGCAGCTCATTTATTAATTATGGATAAATATTCTAAGCAAAATAAAGGTTTTAAATATCTATTAAATATTATTGATACATTTTCTAAATATGTTTGGATAGAACCTTTAAAAAACAAAACTGTTAGAAGTGTTTCTGAAACGTTTGAAAAAATAATTAAAAAATCAAAAAGAAAACTTAATTTACTTCATGTAAATATGGGTAAAGAATTTGTGAATCAAACTTTTAAATTAATGTTAAAAAAATATGGTATTAATATGTATCATACAATGAAGAAAAATCTGCTATAATTGAACGTTTTAATAGAACATTAAATCAAAAATTAAAAATTTATTTCGAGGTTTGTAATAATTTTAAATGGTATGATATTTTACAAAAAATCTTGAATGATTATAATACTAAAGATGTTCATAGAACAATTGGAATGAGACCGATTGAAGTTAAAAATAATAAAGAAGAAATTTTAATAAAATTGTTTAAATCTAAATGTAACCTTGTAAAAAAAGATCCAAAATTCAAAGAAGGGGATAGAGTGAGAATTTTTTCTTATAATAAACTTTTTAATAATAAATATAAAAATAATTGGACGAGAGAAATTTTTATAATTGATAAGGTATTTTACACAAATCCTATAACTTATTCTATCAAAGCTGAGGATGGAGAAGAAATTCTTGGTAAATTTTATAATCAAGAACTATTAAAAACTAAATTTTCATAATTTTTTTTCCAAATATAAAGATATAAATATAAAAATATATACAATGAATTACGACTACTAGGTACAAATCTCGATTTAAAATTATCTCAAGGTGTAAAAAGCTGCACAAAATCATGATATAGCCTATGCAAGGTCAAAAGATCTTGATAAAAGACATGAGGCTGATTATAAATTACAAGAAGAAGCTTGGAAAAGAGTAACTTCTAATGATTGAAAAGTGAAAAAGTTGTCGCATATTTAACAACAAATGCTATGAAAGCTAAAAGATGGTTAGGAGCCGGAATAAAATATCGTCTTAATTTAGATGAAAATGATCAAAAATTAATTCTAGAAGGAATACAATTGCAGAAACCAATTACTCTTAATTTGGATCATAATCAGTTAATTAGAACAAAAAATAGTATAAAAAATGAAACTTATTTACCTTTATCAAAGTATCAAATAAAACAAATTAAACAAGGAATAAAACAGAAGAAACCTGTTAAATTACAATTAAAAATTCCTCAATTAGAATATATAAATGAAAATAATAAAACTGGTGGTTTTTTACCAGCTTTAATGACTGCTTTACCAATTATAACAGCAGCTTCAACAGTAGCTAAAAATCTTATAAATGCTTATAATAATAAAAAAACTAACAATAAATTAGTCGAGAAAGAATCAAAATTAATAATACAAGTAAAGAAAATTTGGGATATGGGATAGATATGGATAATAAAGTAGCAGAGTTTATACATCATTATAAAGATATTCAAGCAGCAGAAAAAAGCTTGGAAAAGGATTTTATGTAAATCCTAGTAAAACAAGAAATAAAGATATAGACGGACAAGGATTGTATATAAATTCTAAAAAAAAAATGAATTTTTCAAATCAGATTGCAAAGCAGTTGAAAATTCCTATTAAACTTTTATCGGATATTGAATTAAAAAATTATGCGAGAGAATTATTTATACCTTATTTTAGAGGAGTTTTTATGAAAGATCAACTTCCAAGTAAAATAAGAAAAAATAACAACAATGTTTATAATTTTTCTTAGAAAATCTTTAATTTTAAGTATTTCAAAATTCATTAATTTTTTTAAAATATAAATACATATTGTCAATATGGGTTTCAGTAAGGTTAGATAAAAATAAAGATTGGCAAATATGTTTAACCAGTTGTGTTACCTATAATTCTATAAAAAATGTAACAGAAAGAAATAATAAATTTCACCTCATAGATGATAATGATGGTCGAGAAACAATTATTATTCCTCCTGGTACTTATGAAGCACATGAAATTTTAAATTAAATTACACAAAAAAAATAACTCAAATTGCTGATTTAACTATAATTGCACAACCGAATACTCGTAAAGTTAAATTAATGTGTAAAAAAAGAAAAGTAGATTTTACAGCACCGAATTCAATAGGACGTCTTATAGGATTTAGCAAAAGAATTAGAGAAAATGATTTTACTGCCTTTTCTGATATAATGGTAGATATTTTTCTAGTAGATACAATTGTAATTAGATGTAATCTCATTGAATGGAATTATGAAAATGGAAAATCAAGAGGAAATATTGTTTATTCTTTTCCACTAAATACTCCTACTGGAGGGAAAATTGTTCAAATGCCAGCACAGCATCGTTTCAATAAATATGTATGAGATTAGAAAAATTTATTTTCAAATTGTAGCCAAAATAATCAACTAATAAATTTTGAAGGAGAAACTATTACTTTGGAACTATATATTAGATCTTTTTAATAAAATTTATGAAGATTATTTTCAAACTTTAGATTTAATATATTAGGATATAAATCAAGTGAATAAACTAATAAATAAAAAAAAAAAATTTTAATTACGAATGATATTTTAATGTTTATTCATTATGGAACATCGAATATTGATAAATCTGTATCTCTAGAAAATCCAGGGTGTATGGCTGTGTACACCCTATAAATATTAAAGAATATAAAGGAAATTTAATTAAAAGTTCTACAGTAAATATTAAAATTAATTTTAAGATTATCACCGAGAAAATATTTTATTGGTTATAATACCGAGAAAATTTTTTATTTATTATAACACCGAGAAAATTTTTTATTGGTTGTAATACCAAGAAAATATGTTATTTATTATAATACCGAGAAAATATTTTATTGGTTATAATATCGAGAAAATTTTTTATTAGCGAGAATATTAATTATCGGAAATTAAATAATAAAAATAGTATAATTATCGTTTTTTTTTAATATTTGGTTTTTAACAGATAAAATAAAAATATTGCATGACATTTTAAACTATCCCTATACACTAGAAATAATAAAAAACAGGACCTTAAAATTTTTTAATGCATGCCGCATGTCTGCTGACAAAAATGTCAATGAAACTCAGTCTCTACGACACCGGTATAAAAAATATAAACATAGACGAATTAAACATATCATACTAGGGTAGTATTCAAAATTCGATGATATTATAGATAAATTTTATTTGATTTATTTTTGTATTTTTTTCTCTTTTAAATTTTATAAATTATTTTAATCGTTGTGTTTAAAATTTACTTATGAATTACACGTTACGGAATTTTTCCTGTAAATTTCACTTTTTTTTTTTTTATATACCGACTCTTTGGTCATCAACGCAATGGATGGTTTTAAGTATCTAGTTAAATAACAACACATCCCGATAGATGTAATCGTTTTTATATATATATATCATTATTTAAAAATTTTGTTATCTAAGCCCTGGTTTATTATTATTATTATTCAGTTGTAAGCACGTTTCGGCATTGGTGTTTCTTTAGTCGTCTGATCGGGTTGTCAGGAAGTCTAGTAGTATGCATGCGCGTTATTAATGGATTTGGGTTATCTCTAAGTGCGCTGTGCATTCTATGATACTGTTATTTATATACCGCCGTCACCAAGGGCACATTCAGATCATCCGAAGACCTTATACCCACTGATGGGAAGCAAATCTAGACTCAGTCTTAAAAACAAAGTTATGCTATATAAAATTATAGTAGCTCTTATATGGAAATATCGTCTAGAAATATATGGATCAGCCGCTAAAACGCACCTCAATAAAATACAGTCGCTCCAATCGAAAATACTGAGAATTATGACTAATGAGCCATACTATATTCGTAATAGTATAATTCAGGAAATTTCATTAAGCAATAAATATTTATAACTATCACTCATGCATATTTTTAAAAATTATCATTAAGTTTATCGGTTAAGAAATTTTTTATATTTCGGAACGATAGAACGATATATTATAAGTTATTCTTTGCTTGTAAAATTTAATTAATCGAAATATACTTCTTTTCTTTTCTTTTTTTCATCACAAAAAAAAAATGTAAAATGGAAAATGACGAGAAAAAGTGATAGACAACTTGGATATCGGAGGGGCTACTGCAAGCAATAAGTGAAAATGACGGTGTAAATGTCTGGAAAATGAGTAAGGCGTATAAATGGCTTTTTAGAAGTTACAATTATGTATATAGTTGTATGTGTATATGTATAGATATATATGCATGTGTATATGTGTACGTACATGTACATTTGTGTATAAATATTAATTAATTAGTTCGATACTTGTCGACAAGCGAAAGCTTTGAGGTAAAATATAATTATACACGTGTAATTTTTAATTTGAATATATGTATATGATTTTATAATGTGTGTCAGTTTATATATATTGTGTGTGTGTGTGTGGAAAATACATGTTATTTATTTGCATGTATGTGCACTAATATGACTGTGTAATTGTAAAAAACAAAAATATTTAAATATAGAATTTTATAAAAAAAAACAAAAATAATAAAAGCGAGGAACTGTTCGTAAAACCTTGACGATTAACTTACCTAGCCAGTGTCGTTCTTCGCAACTGCCGGTACTTCGGATACTATCTCTAGACGGAGCATATCGTAATAAATTTGAGAAGGCGTAAATAGCTTGCATAGCCGGCTCGATACCTAATCCAGACGCGCTGCTTATACTTTCGCGACATTGCGACGGTCTAGGGGTCGGACGATTTGTCCTCATCGGCGGTAATGTATTATCTCCATTGGGAACACTGCCGCCTTCATTGGCCCAATTTGAGCAATCTAACGTCAAATTTACCTGGAGGAAAATAAATAATAACGTACAATTAAAACGAAATAACGAATTCCGTCGTCATAAAGCATCAACAACCTGTTCTACATTTGGCATTTAATACGCGCCTAAACTGATTGATAACGATTTGACGACGCTTTATTTCTCTCGAAATTCCTTCGATTAAAAAAAAAAAAATATATATATATACGAGTTTATTTATTCGATAAAGGATGAAATCGAAACGTGGTAAATATCTAAAAATATCTTGAAATATTGTACACATCGTGACAGTCGCTTTTAGTTAACAAAAACACTTTTAATATTCTAGAAAGCGGTTAAGTGAACATCACCCGTATACAGTACAACAAATATTTAAATACATTCATCTTTAATTCCTTTTCAAAATTGGAACAATATTTATTTATATAATTTCAAAAATAATGCATCGTAAACAGTCGATTTGGAAATTTTTTTTATTAAAAAATAGGCAAAATATATAAAGTTCTTCTAATTTCGGAAATTGATAGGTGACATTGACTAAGCAACCCTCATCGACATGATGGAATACAATCGGTCATAATGACGTTCTCTCGTAACACAAGGTCATTTACTAGATTTTTTGTTTACTTACTTCCTTGTGTTTGTTGGAAATTATCGTTACAACCAATATATATATATATATATATATGTATATATATATATATATATATATAATATATATATAAGTCGTCGGAATAGCGTAGTGGCTAGATCACGGACTTTTATGCGATAGTTACCGAGTTCGAATACGATTGAGGATGCAAAAATTATAATGAGAAAATCAAAATATTAATAATAAGAATATTATCGCGTGGAAGGCAATGGAAAACCACCACACATAACACCATATGCGCGCTATTCATAATATAGTACACTACAAAAACATACATTGTGTAGTGACAACAAAGCGATTACAATAAGACCTGCCGATTGTGTGTATCTATCTGCGTCATATTATGGATGCAAAATGTGTATAGGTAAGTAGTCGCCTACCTCCGACATGGAGACGGCACTAAATTTTTGGACCTAGTTTAGTACATCGGAGTTTTCCTATCCTCGACTTTAGACGCGAGTTAATTTCTAAATGCCGGTTAATTTCTTTATTTGGACTTGGTAGTTAACTTTTTCGGCATCAACCTTGTACTTTATCCTAAATTACCGTTGGTCAAGATTACATGTCCAGATAATTTTATCTATAGACCAGACAGAGTAATCTTTGATTGCTGGACAGTCTATGGGATTCTTAACAACCTTTTGTAAGCGGTCATCTCCATCGTTGCTAGTTTAGCTCGCGATGCCTTATTTAATATTCATGATTCATATCCATAAAGTGCAATAGGAAATATTATGTTCTTAATAGATTTGTTTCTTCTGCGAAACACGTTTTTTTTTTCATATTTATGTTAATACTTTGAGCCCCGTGTCATCCGTATGTGACGGGCGTTGTCCATTACCTTCAGTTTTCTATTAAAACCTCAACAAAGAAACGTCTCTGTTATCGCGTATGTTTATATTTGAAAGTATAACATTTGAAATTTTCAATACTATTATATTAACTATTCGATGTACTCAAAATTATTCTACATTAATTAGTAACCAAAAAATCTAATGTAAAAGTGTCAGTCATATACGACTAACACTTTTTTTACATCACAAACAAAACATCTTTTTTATTAGTTTCAAAACAAAAACTTATAATCAAAATAGTTACAAAGTTAAAAGTGTCATTTATGACTGACATCGATTCTTTTATCTCAAGCATACTCGTCAGTCATAATTGACCGACGTGTGTTTGTTATCACGAAGGTTCAAAATGTGGCTTGGGGTTCGATGTGTTAATTTCATTATCGCTATTTTTATTATATTTATTTTATTTCTCCTGCAGATCTTCCATTATCGATGAGATATTTGCCAAAATATCTGTACATACATTGTTTGTATATATATATATATATATATATATATATATATATATGTATGTATAAATATATTATATATATATATATAAAATATATTTAAAAAATTTAGCTCACTCTTCTTCTTTTTCGTAATGTACTAGTTTCAGTTTCGGTAGACGAAGCTCTACTGCGTGGACTTCTAGGTGCTTCGTGAGCAATCGTTGAGGCAAAACTCGATCTGGAAGCGCAACTTTTCCATCGATGCATGTGAGCGGCCGTCGTTAGCAAACGATGACAAAGTAATCGCAGCAAAATAACCGGATGTACCAAATATGGAAAGCAGGACATGAAATTCTGAGCAAAAATCATCGAATTCGGTTCGGACGGTAATTTTCTACCGAGTGAACCTGAAATAACAGTGAAAATAGTTTGCACTCTCGGTCAATTATAGCCCAGTCCGGTAATTGAAGTTAAGGGCGGGAGAGTTGACAGTTGAGTGATTTCAAGCGAATGCCTGGAACTGGCGATAGCGTTAAAAAAATATATAAATAAATCGACTTAATTAATTCTTCGTTACACGCCGAGATAAAATTAATGAGAGAGAAACTTTACACGAGATTAGAAATTTTGCGATCGACGTAGTCAATTTTGTCGACAAATGACGAGGAAATAACCAGCTTCTAGTTTCACTCCGCTAAGAAAAAAATATGAAGCATTTTGTCGTGTAGACATAAAATTGCGTCGTTATTTACCCTTTATCAAACACAATTTTTTTTTTTAATTATCGGGCTTTCATACAGTTTACCAACGTATTTATATATTATGAAATGACTAAGAATATTTATAATGTAGACAGACTGAGAAGAAACGTAGAGATGAGTAAAATTAAACGATGATACCAGAATCTAAATTATAGGAATTTATAGGTTCATATAATACACGTTTGAAGAGCTAAGAGAAATGCAATATTCATAGGAAACCGAACTTTAAGGCCATGAAGAGCTTGATAACATGGTCGGAATTGGCCACTAAATCGGTGTCCGTAGGATGTGAGCAATTAGGAAAACTAACAAATTCCAACTTATGTAGCGAAGCAGGAAGGCGGCTATTGCCGAATCGACAAATGGCAGTAACGAAAACATTTGACCGTTTCAACCTAGAACCACGGATTAGCAGGTATGTCGGGTTGAATGGATTTATAATGGATCAGACCATAGATTTTTCCAGTATTCTTCAAGCGCAAATTTAGTGTACGCTAGGAGATCTATAGGAGGAATATAAAATAAGAATGTTAAAACGTAAATCATCGTGCAATAAAGTAGAGTGAACTACTGAATTTTACGAAATTGCGCGTCAGACATTCGTATTCGAGAGTAATATTACTTCGTTACGTATAATAGACGAGCATGTTGAAATCAAAGAATATGAAATAGTACACGATGCAACAGAAAACCACCGTATTCATTCTGGACCAATTGGATATCCGACTGTCGCGAACATTAAAAATTGAGATTTTATCTATATTTTTAAATTTATCGCCGATCTTATCATTGAGTACGAAATATCATCAAAAATTGACGTCGTCAGCGACATATTGAAAAATCAAGAGATGCAGATCGATTGGTCTAAGAAACAACTTAAACGTCTTACTATTTACGCGCAATACAGAAATAATGATTAAGCAAAGCTAAGTTGCAAAAGGTAACGCCTGAATTCGAATCATCATATAGGGAGAATAAACAGGATTACAGCATGGGTCATCGACGATCAATGACAATGAATATTTCCGCGTACTTTTTTCTTAAAAATAATATATGAATGTGCGTTAGTATTAAAAGTTATACTTAAGCATAGGAGACCCGAAGAATGGTGGATTAAGGTATACATTCATAAAAATATAGCTATTCATGTTGTACTTTGTGTATGTGTGTGTTTCGTATTAGTACATCGTTTAGTGGATAATTGAGTTATATATGTATATATATATATATATATATATATATATGATCATAATCAGTAACACAGTGACTAAGTAATGTCTATTCTGATATAATTTATATATACTGTTAAAACAGAAAAGACGGAATCCGGTAGTTTACTTTCGTAAGTCCATAGTAAAGTACTGTCTTTTTAAAAAAATCTTAAATTTATTCGTCATTCAAAATTATTACCACGGAGAAAATTTAACTTACCCGAATTACCAATTTGATTATACAAAGCTCCGCTTATAACCCAGTGTAATGTGGACACTTCGAAAGGTACGGGCGGTTGATTCAGAGTTGACTGAAAAATTACAACGGATTCGTTTGAAATGATTGTTTAAGTAATAATTGAATAAAATAATTTTAATTTAAAAACGATTCGAAATTTTTACATCGCGCGCTGAATATATCTACTCATCAGTTTCAACAAGTCGTCGCGGACTTCTATACGGATGGTACTGAGTTCGAATAAGAACGGCGACGCAAAAATTGCCGTCAGAAAATAAAAATATAAATAATTCTAATAATATTAATGGCAAACCACCACGTATAACACCATCTGCGCGCCAGTTATAGTACACTACGAGAACACGCGGGGCTACACTGTGTTGTAAGAGCAAAGCGATTACAATCGGTCTCCATATATTCTTTGTGTATTACTTTTTTTTTATTGTTATTCATCATTATTTTGTTGCATCTCCTTTCAGGAGGTTGCACATCAAGAACTATTAGCCAATCTTCTTGTGTCTAGCTGAATTTATTACTTCATAAGTTCTACCAATCCCTATGTTCGTTGTTATGTACTACCCTTTTTTTTTCTCTTGTTTCCTTTCCAAGCATCTTCACTTGGACCGCTAACATAAAAATACATTCTTCTCGTAATTGATACCGATATATTTTCCATATTCGCCTTCTATGTCTTCGACGATTGTCAAACGTTACATCGATATAGGATGTTCTTATTCGAAACGAATTCGGGTCCAGGTATTTTAAGCAACCGCCTATATGTTCACATTTGAATAAGTTTATTCTTCTAGAGCTTTCAGAGTTAATTGCCCAAGATTCCGCCTCATATTCCATTACGGACAACGCGCTAATCTTTTTCTTAACTTCAACTCCATTTTCTGTTTTGTAATATTTGTTCGAAGTTTATAAAAGTTTCCTTAGCCAAAGAAAAACTAAAGAAAACTAGCGAGAAATGGAAGAAAAGCCAAAGAAAAGCGCGAAACCAGGCAAGTAATCTAAGAAAACTGCAAAACAACAAATAATACTAATGAGGAATTAACCCTGTAATGGTATGGTGAAATGTTGTGATGACAGTGGTACGGTCTCGGGTCGTATCCAACCCAGCGTTAATTTTTCCTAATTTTAGTTGAAGAAACCAAGTCTAATTCATATAAACAAGGCATGAACAAATTATTGTTTATTTTATATATTATACATATATAATATTATTATACTACACATTATAGGTGCATTTTAATTTAATATTTATATCGGAATCAGGTGTGCAATCAGGGCATAATATCACTTTATGTGTTCCACAAATACAACGTTTTACAAAACTCATTCCCTTTTCGATCTAGAGATGGGTGGCAAAAGCCACATAGTCTCCTTCCTTTCTTCGGTAATACCTCGGCTGAAATTCTAGTTTCTTTTTCGTCCTTTCCTAATAAGTTCCGAATTGTATTGCAAAACTCTATTGGAAGACGGAGATTGATTAGCCGCTTTTCCATCATTGGTTTTGTCAAAGCTAGTGCGAGGTTCTTCATAAAGGAGGAGTGTGCATCGTTTGGATAATATTATTCTCCTTTGTTTATCTTATATAAGATGAAACTATTTATTGCTGCAAGATCCAAAACGCCATAAAAGTATCTTATGGGCCATCGCATACTTTCCCTTTTTGTTGTCCTGTCATGACAAAGTTTATCAACAACGTCTCCACTATCCTTTGTCATATTGTAGAACTGAATAACTTTTGGCTTTTTTGATTTTTCATCTACTCCACCTGTAAGATGCATAGAAGAAATGAGAAGCACCTTTTGTTTTTCTTTTGGGGTGAATGAAACTAGCATTTTATCATACTGGTACATGAAACGGGTACTGCCTACTGGTGCAGCCAATAACATTGAAGGTGGAATCTGCGCCTTGTTTTTCCGAAGTGTACCAACTGTTGTTAAGCTTATGTTTTAAGAGTTGTTCCGTCAATTCATATGAAGAAAACCAATTGCTGTGGTTATGTTCCTATTAGTACCAGTAAGCTGTTGTGATAAACGTAAAACATACTGTGCAGATAAAGGCAGGTCGCCTTTCTTTTTATCCTGTCCTTTACCTATATATGGTATTCCGTTATAAAAGTAAAATGTTCTGGCATCGAAGAGTGATATAATTTTCAGCCCATATTTGCCGGGCTTACGACGGAAAGTACATTTTAAATGAACAGCGGCCTCGAAAGCTCAGAAGAGTCTCATCCACTGTTACATACTCAGAAGTAATGTAGTATGCAGAGCAGTTTCTTTGAAAATCATTCCAGACTGTCCGAAATACTGCAAACTGGTCTTCAGATTTTCGAGCCTCTCTGGTCGCCTTATCATCAAACCTTAAATTTCCCAAAATAAATCGAAATCTTTTTTTCGACATGGTGCAGCGAAATACAGGTGGTCCATAAATAGGAGACCACATCTCATCTTGGCTGAGCCGTGAATTTTTTAAAACTGCACTCATATATAACAATCCAATTAGCGCTAGCTATTTCTGTCTTATCTACTGTTCCCGTAAACGACTGATCATTTCTGAACTTATTTTTGGATAACTCGATGTCTTGATTTGTATAAATAACAATTTTATCTAAATTTTCAGCAGTTATAAAGAGTGAAAACAAATTAGACTCACCTGTGACACCGCGTACATTACCTTTTGCACCAGGAAAATGTGTAATAATATTTGAAAGGTGCTGTTCTCGAAAATGTGGATTGAAATGTTTTATCACTCCAAATTGTTTCTTCGCCTTTTCCAATTTCAAACTGTCTGTTGTCTTCTCTTTCGACATAATTTAGTTGTCGAAATGGAATTTGGTTCTCACAATCGAAAACATTATCTTCTTTATCACCGTCTTCAAGAATATCGTCTTCTGATTCAGAAATGTATTCATCTAGTTCGTAATTAAGTTCTTTGTCTGGGTCCTGTTCTTGACGGTTCAGTTCGGCTAGTATATCCTCAGATGTATATATACGATTATTGAATGCCATGGCTGAACAATTGACGACGTATTGTTTAAAAAATAGAAAAGTAACAAACATAAAAATAAAAAAAAAACAAAAAGTAACAAACAAAAAAACAGATGTATAAACAGTACAGTGGGTCGGATGTGACCTAATTAAAACGAAACGCTCACTTCGTGCAAACACAATGGCAGTACAACGTACACTGGAGAGATAGCGACTGGTGAGCATAATAAATCACATCTGGTGACAGGATACTGAAGGTCATAGATCATCAATAGGAATAGAGGCGGAGTTATGCACACTTAACTTGTGTCTGGGTCGTACCATTACAGGGTTAAAGAAAAACCAGGATAAACTAAAGAAAATCGCAAAAAAAGGAAAAGAAAACCGCAAAACACAGAGAAAACCATAATATAATCAAAGAAAACCCGCGAAAAGAAAAAAGCGAGAAATCAAAGAAAAACGACAAAAAATGAAGAAAACTCCAAAAAATCAAAGACAACTAACAAGAAATAAAAAAACAAAAACAAATGACACTAACGAGTAATCAAAGAAAAACCAAAAAACCAAAGAAAACCACAACAAACTAAAAAAAAAAACGCAAAAAAACGGAGAACCAGTGATAAATCAAAGAAAAACGCGAAAAGTTAAAGAACACCGCAAAACACAAAAGAAAACATCAAAACAACAAATGAAAGTGAAAAAAACAAAGAAAACATTCAAATAATCAAAGAAAAACCGCGAAAAGCCAAAGAAAACCGCGGAAAACTAGAGAAAGCCCCCAAAAAACAAAGAAAACAACAAATAACAAAAAAAAAAACAGCGAGAAATGAAAGAAAATCCGCGAAAACCCAAAAATAACCGCAACAGCCAGAAAACAAAGAATACTGTGAAAAACCAAAGCCAACCGTAAAAAAAACAAACGAGTGAAATGAAAGATACACAGCGAAAAGACAAAAAACAAACAGGTAGAAATCAATGGAAAACCGAGGAAAGCAAAAGAAAACACGAAAATGGCAAATAATGAAAGACCAAAGAAAACAACGAAAACCGGCAAATAATCAAAAAAACGAGAAAAAATAAAGACCTGTTTTCCCGGTTTTCTTTGGGTTTTCGGTTTTTCTTTGTTTTTCTTTGGCTTTTTGTGGTTTTCTTTGATTTCTCACTGATTTTTTTTATTTTTTATTTTCAGTTTTATTTAGTTTTCGCGGGTTTTCTTTGATTTTTCATTGGTTTTCTTCGTTTTTTGAGGGTTTCTTTGTTTTTCTGCTGTTTTCTTTGGTTTTTCTCGGTTTGTCGTGGCTTTTCGCGGTTTTTCTTTGAATTCTCCTTGGTTTTATGTTTTTTTTTCGATTTTTTGAATTTTCTTTGGGTTCTCTTTGATTATTTGCCGGCTTTTACGGTTTCCTTTGGTTTTTCGCGTATTTTCTTTTATTTTTCCTTTTATGTTTTTTTTTTTTGGTTTTGTTTGGGTTTTCACAGTTTTCCTTTGATTTCTAACTGATCATCCTTTGTGATCAAACAAATCTGTCAACTATTTGTAAGCCGTCTATACTTGTGGACTCTGTGATTGACTGTTGTTTTCTATAATCATTATTTTGGTATTTTTTCTGTTTATGTATAATCCATGTTGTTTACTTATGTTTTCCAATTGGAGGCTGACCAGTTTCTGTGACGACCCTAAACGAGATCCTGCGGTTTCTGACGTTTTAGTCTCTTTTTGTCACCGGTGGTATCAAGCAATCCCCTAGCAAAAGTATTCGGGTGGCTATCAAGTCTTCTTACGTATCTTTTAGCGTGAATTTTTATGACCTCGGCCACATAATCTATACGTAAATCTCGATGCAACGTTAGATTTGTTACATACCAGGGTGCCTTGGTTATCATCCGAAGAATTTTATTTTGTGACGTTTGCATTATTTTCAGGTTTGATGGTCTAGCACAACCCCAAAGTTGCACCCCATAGGTCCAGACAGGCCTTAGAACCACCGTATATATTAAACGTTTATTATCTGTCGTTAGTACACTGTTTCTCCCTATCAGCCATTATCTAATTCTTTTTTCTTCATCTGTATGCGATGTTTCCATGTTAAACGGCTATCCAGGTGTAATCCTAAGTACTTGACCGTTGATCGCACTGACAGATCGGTGCTATTAATCCTGACGGGTGGGGGTATAACTTTTCTGTTGGTAAAATGGATATTGACAGATTTGTTTTCATTAATTCCAATTTTCCATTTTTTAAACCATATCTCCGCCTTAGTAAGAGCTTTCTGTAGGTTACGGCTAGCTATCTTCGGATCCGTGTATGTTGAGAGCAGTGCAGTGTCATCCGCAAATGTAGCCAGCTGTACGTTTTACATTGTAGGGAAATCAGCCGTGTATAACAAGTACAGCGTGAGGCCCAACACAGAACCTTGGGGAACGCCTGCTGAAACAGGATGTATTTCTGAATAGGTATGTTTGTAATGCACTCGAAAGTGCCGATTTTCTATGTATGTTTTCAACAACAGGTAAAAATTTTTCGGCAATATACATTTCAGTTTATCGTGCCAAACTTTATCAAAAGCTTGTTGAACATCGAGAAATGCCGCGGTACATACTTTTTTGGTTTCTAAGCTATTTTCAATTACACTAACCACCCTATGTAATTGATCAGTGGTGGAATGGTGTTTTATAAAACCGAATTAATGTTGCGGAATTATAATCATTGGATTGTATGTAAGGCTGTAATCTTTTTAATATTAATTTTTCTACTACCTTCGACAAAACAGGCAACAAGGAGATCGGATGATAAGATGAAACAGAATACACGGATCTTTGCCAGGTTTCGGAATCATTATAATTTGCGCGAATTTCCACTGTACTGGAAAATATTGTACGTTACATATATAAGTCAGCAATACTATAGCTTTTCGCGGAAGTTCATTCAATAATTCAGCGCTTATTAAGTCGAAACCCGGACTTAATATCTTTTTTCAACGTTTTAAGTAAACATTTCACCTCAGAAGGTGAGGCTAACTTAATCGAAGAAGATGATTCATATGAACTATTTATGTAGTCGTATATTTCCCTGTCCGTGCTAGCCGTTGTGTTTGGCTGAAACACGGTTACCGGGTGCTGAGCAAATAAATCTGACTTCTGTTTATCATCTCTCGCCCATGATCCGTTACAATGTTTTATCGGAGGAATATGTGTATTGGACTGTTTAATATTTTTGGTGCACTTCCACATAGTCATCTATTGCTAGGGGTGAAAGTTTATTTAAATAGCTATTAAGGGTTTTGTTTTTAATTTCTGCTAATAACATTTTTAATTCTTTTACTTTATCGTTGAACAATTTTTTATCCCAGGGATTCCCTGTTTGGAACCGCCTTCGTCTAAACTTTCTCTTTTCCAAGACTAACTTTCGGACTGATAGCGGATAATTATTACTTTTTTTTTTTATAGGTATTAACTGGAGTATTCAGCGTGGCTGCTGTTTGTATCTCTCTAGTTAGATACCGTACGGCATTCTCGATGTCAATTTCGCTTTTTAATGGAATTTTTAGATTTAATTTGGTATCTAAATATTCCCTAAATGATTCCCAATCTGTTTTGTGGTTACACAAATATATTTTTTCCTCACGACATATAACCGAATCGCCAAACGTTAAATTAATAACTAGCAGTTCCTTTCGTAATGAAAAAATCCAGCACATCCGGTATTTTACCATTATCGGTTGGCCAATATGTCGGTTCCCCCGTTGATATGTATTTAGCATTATGACTTTCCAGTGCTTGTTTCAGCATACGCCCCCTTGTTGTCATTAACCTGGAGCCCCACCCTGTATATGTTTGGCGTTCCAATCAGCTCCAGAAACGAATTTACTCCCCAAATATTTTATGTATTTGCTAAATTCGATTGTCGTCTAACGAACACCGAATGAAAATGATGAAACTGGTTCTAAATGAATTAAAAAGTTACTTCTCTGACCGTTTTAGTAATTCTGCTTTTAATGTTAACAATTACAAGTGCTAACTGATCATAGATCAGTTGCATATTACTTCTATTAACTGAAAAATAACCGACTCCGATACTTGCCGTGACATTGTGAATAACGTAACTTCCATGTATAATAATCTTAAAAGTGAACAATCGCCACGTCAATTATTTCTTTTACTTGAGCACTTTTTAAATTTAATCTTCGAAGAATGGAACACATAGATAATTTCATTACCGTTAAGTAAGCTATTTCAGCAAGTTATTATATATATACGTATTATCGATTATGTGCATAATTAATTTCATCGATACCTCATATATTTTGTCGCAGAATTTTATACTTTCTTTATTGTTGTATTAATTCGAAAAAATACACTTATTTTAAAATAAATAAATATTTCAGTATAATACTTCTTCTCTTGTGACTCTTCAATGGCGCGGTGAGTCGTTTTCAGAAACGCTTGCGTTGAAATTCGCTGTTTTCCATTACAAATCACTCGACCGCGGAATATGCCGATAGGAAAAATGGAAGAGAAAATAATAATCACATCAGAACCTATATCACGGGACGGTTTACAACGCTGAAAAACTATCTCAAGCAACAACAGCAAATACAGACGCTTTTAATGCTATAGCGGAGCTTGCCATTGAATGAGGCTGTGATCGAGAACGGTGATAGCACTCGAAAAGAAGAATTAAAAGTCTACCTAATTATTGTTCTGCTCTTTGGTCGTATATCACTCATATCGTGAACTTCTGTCGATAATATTCCGGTTACGGTAACTAGTTCTAAAACAGATGCGTTCGACAGAACTGTTAGTAGCCGCCTCTAGCATCATATTTCGAAACCGTGTCTATACGACTTTGTTCAGATTTTGTACAGGTCGTTAAAACTGGTTTTCGAAATCCAAATTAGATTAAATTTTTTCTCTTTCACTATTTCACCCTGTAAAAATTGTGTTCAGATAACTTCTCGATGCATTTATCTTTACATTTCAGCCGTAAACTGTTATTTCTGAAGAAATTAAAAAAAATTCAGCGCCCTATGCTCGAAAAAGTCGTTGAAAATTTTACGAAAAGACTGAATGTACGTATTGTCGTAAATGACGGTCATCTGAACGATATTGCGTTTCCGTTTTCTCTGGGTCACCGTGTATAATAAATTTATATACTGCTAAGGACTACATTTAGTGGTTGACACTCACTTCGATTACTTTTAACGTGCATAGTATCGAATTTTCCACGGCTATTCCTATTAAGATGTCGTGTCGTTTGTCTTGTACCATGTTCGGACATATAGACGTCGACATGATATACGCGTCTTCGGCTGTTTCCAAAATAGGCGTATGCGTCAAACCGTCTTCTACGAAGATAAATATTATACATAAAAAAGGAACCAACGATAAAATTATTAGTAAAAATTATCAATCGCTATATATTACATATATTATATATATATATATATATATATATATATATATATATATATATATATATATATATATATATAACACAAAAAAATTTCAGCGTTATTTTCAAGTTTTTAATAAGTTGACAAACGATGATTATAGTAGTAAGCGATAATAAAAAAGAATATTATTGATAACGAAAATGTGATATATAATATTAGACTATATAACAACGAACTTACACACTTTTAACTGACGACAGATTAAATATATTTTAATAATTTTTGTAAAAGATGGTATTTAAAACTAACTTACGTGTTGGAGAAATTGTATTCACGTCTTAGATTTATCATTTTTTTTTTTTTTTTTTTTCGGTTTATCTTGTTAGTTATTTTTTCCTAAACGTAAAATAATTATACAATAAAGAATAAAATACAAAAATATCTACTATTTCCGAAAACAGAAATAGAAAATGTAAAAAATGCTAATTTAGATATTCGATTTACGAAAAAGAGAATGAAAATTCGATGATAAATTTCGACGAAAAATTACTCTAAGAAGTAAATTTCAACATTTTTATATTGTGAAAAATAATGAGGAATGTATTGTTCCTTTATTAAAATAAACAACAAAAAAGTAGTTAACTAACATTTTTTCTTTAGGAAAAATCACAAAGCTTTTCGACTATTAGTCTATTATCGAGTGAACATTTGGAAATAAAAATATATAAAAAGAAAAAATTAAAAAATTTTAATTTAAGGTTACAATTCACCAAAACGAAGAACAGTGTTAATAAATCACAGTGTCAGATTGTTTTATTAGTCTTTTGTGATTATTCATAAAGAAAATTTTTTATTAGTGATTTTAACTTTTTTTTTTTTTGTTTAATTCTATATTGAACAGTTGTTTTTGTTTACTTTTTATTTTACCGGCTATTTGCGTTATCGTTTATAACTATCGCATAACACATCAGCGTCGGTCCCTCTGAGACTTCGGCAGTCCGGTTGTTCCGGATGTACGAATTGTCCGTTGCAAAAGCTTTTTTGAAGTGAAACTTCTATTGGCGTGTTATATATATGGTGAGCTAACTCGCAAAGCGAGCGAGCGAACGGAAATTATATATATATATATATATATACACCAACACCTAGGTGTGTCAACGAAGTAACGGACGGATATATATATATATATATATATATATATATATACGCGTACATATCATCATCATCATCGCCGTATTTCTTCTTTGCCGTGACTAGATACTGTACGTTTATTTTTACGCACAAAATGAGCCAGCATTCAAGGCGCTATTTAGAAGTGACGTAGATGCGGGTGCATATGATGTTATACGGAGTGGGTGTGCCACTGCCTTGTCCGTGATAATTAATAATTAAATAATGATGAAAACTTTCTATGTCGCGTGTTGGTTTCGAACCTCCGACCATCGAGTTAACAGTCGAGCACTCTGGCAACTACGCCACAGCAACAATACGTACATATACATATATATACATATATACATACGAACAACATTTTGTAGCGTTATGCGCGTTGACATATACACATAGATAGGCTTATTCTTATATATATATATATATATATATATATATATATATATATATATATATATATATATATATATATATATATATATGTATATATATATGTATATATATATGTGTGTGTGTATGTGTGTGTGTTTAAATTTTAAAGAAAAAAATCTGGATCGAATTTAGTTAAAATGTTCGAGTTTCGCTCCTTCCCTGCGCTCCGAGGCGCAGTTTTTTTTGTTTTTATGTGACAATTGTTCGCTTCTGACTTCTGACCACCAGATCAAGTTGATCCATCGATGTATATTTTTTGTATTTGCTTGAAAATGACTTTATAGTTGAAAAGTTTTGCGTACATAAAATAAGTTTTATAGTGATTAACATCGTTTTTATTTTATTTTGTTATATATATCGTGTTGTTTATATCAACTTTTCACATCGAATTTTAACAGATGATTACATACTGAAATTATGCCATATTTCTTGCATTTGAATAAAGCAAATCCACCTTTGTGAGCTCATTGCGTCCAGACGCCCTTAACACTACAACACTTATTCTTTGACTGCTCGCGATTTTTTCAAAACTTCAATTGTAATTCATTCAAAACAATTTTATCTGATCATCCAACTGCTGTGGAAGCGGCACTACAGTTTTTTCGAACTATAAATATGATCAATCTTATCTAACATCATTTATATTTGTGTGCTTCTGGTCGTAGCAGCAGTACATAGTACCCGACCAAAACAAAAGGTGCTGTGGAAGCGGCACTACAGTTTTTTCGAACTATAAATATGATCAATCTTATCTAACATCATTTATATTCGTGTGCTTCTGGTCGTAGCAGCAGTACATAGTGCCCGACCAAAACAAAAAAGAAATTAATATTACGTCATCTGCGCGAAAGAGAGTCGTGGGAATAATAAATATACATTAAATATAAACTATTGCGTCTTGTTTGTATTCATGTCTATAAATGTTTATACATTCTCCCTATAACGTCTACTTTTATCTAGTGTAATTTTCAAACTTCGTATCAATGTCATAACGACACTCTCTAAATTCATGAAATTCTTTTATTTTATTTATATTTAAAGGAAGAAATTTTCTTTACGTCTTCTGCAGTCTACTGATAATTTTATCCGTGTTGCAGTCATCCCCGTTCTTGATACATTCGCGAACGCTTCATCTTTTCAACGTTAAACGTTATTATTTTAAGGGATCGTGCGGACATCGGCACAAGAACGATATCACCAGCGAATATTTAATTTGCTACGGTCTATCGAAATATTCAATACGAAAACGTATTGAATATAACACGGTGATAGAAACATTTCCTTGTCAACGTGTTTCGTTTGGTCCGTTACTAGCCGCAGCTTGTATCTTAGGTGGTGATATTGAATTTTGATACACCTCAAGTCGTATACCTTAAAGTATTTTTTATCGCGGTTAATTTTAACGAACGATTTTTCGATATCTTCAAAAAAAAGGTACGTATACGTCTCGATTTCGGCCATAGTATTTTTCTACGATGATCCGATGCGTAAGACTGATTCGTGCGTGCTTTAATTGCATTTCCACTGTACGCGTTTATACATTTATTTCGCAAGAATATTTTCAACGCACTACTCATTCGGCTAGGCTATATAATATTACGATGATAACTTACAATATATATATAGCGTATAACACGCTTCGACTGTTAATCCATTATCGGGGAGTAATGTAAAAAATATGAATTATAAAAATATGTACAAATTTATCGAAATATAAACTATCAAAAAATATATTATTTAGATATACAAAATATTTTTAAATGATCCGCTAGTATACCTGAACAATAACGCAATAGCGAATAAAATAAAATATAAAATTACAGACAATAAAACATTTATACGGAAACGACTATACAATAGCGAGTAAATTATAGTTATTGTTAGTAAATTATAGTTATTGTTAGTAAATTATAGTTATTGTTAGTAAATTTGTTAGTAAATTATAGTTATTGTTAGTAAATTATAGTTATTGTTAGTAAATTATAGTTATTGTTAGTAAATTATAGTTATTGTTAGTAAATTATAGTTATTGTTAGTAAATTATAGTACTGTTTACGTATAAATTTATAACATTTATTAACATTTATACGTAAACAATAATACAATAGCGAGTAAATTATAGTATTAATGAAGATAAATTAAACAATAATACAAATAGCGAGTAAGTTATAGTATTAATGAAGATGTATCGGAGAGTAGTAATTTTATGAATTTACAAAACAAAAACAATATTAATCGCTATAAACTTTATTTTATTTTAGCAAAGCTTTTCGACTTTAACGTCATTTTCAAGCATTAATTTATTCGTAATATTTTCGTAATGCTTTAAAATGACACGTTATAGTCGAGAAAAGCAAAAATAAAATAAAATTTATTGCGATTAACAATGCTTTTTATTTTGTTCCGTTAATTATAGTATTGTTTGTGTAATTTATAGTATTGTTTACGTAGAAATTTGTCACAATTATACATACACAAAATAATACAATAGACGGTAAATATAAATTTTATATCGTAGGCTGTTTTTTATTTATATTTTATTTTATTCGTTATTGCGTTATACGTACAAATTGTTTACCGGTCGATTGTCGATTGCCTTATTTATCACATTCGTTATCGGATTAGATAAAAACACTCGGCCTATCTGAATAATATTTTTTAACATCTTGTATTTTTTAAAATTGATATTACAATATATTGTTTTATAATTTATATCAATAATTGCTTAGCCGAAAAGCTTCGCGAGTTTAAAGTTAATTTTTTTTTAACGATTTCAACTCCTCGTTCGTTGTTTATCATTAAAAAAAAAAAAAAAAAACATTTCATAATATTTTTTTTTCTTTATAATTTATATCTTTCATATTCGCTCGATAATGGCTTAACAGCCGAAAAGCTTCCTGAGTTTAAAGTTAATTTTTTTTTTTTAACGATTTCAACTACTTGTTCGTTCTTTATCATTTTTAAGAAATCCCAAAACTTTTCGAAAAATTCGATATCTTACCCTGATATATGTCGTAGACGGAAAATCGTACGTTGACTCTGTGCTGAAATCCTAAATAGACGAGTACACGAGAGGAATGATGCTTGACGAATCGAGCGTATTTAGTGCTGTGATTGGTGTAATACCATTCGTCCGACGGTAATAAAAGTTGACTGAGCATATCCGGTATGCCTTGGTCGATTAACGGTCGATGATTTTTCGGATTCATAGCTAGTACAGCCGTAATTTGTAACATAAGTACCAATAATTGCTGCGGATAAGTTATAATAATTATTATTATTATTAGCTCGTAAAAGCTAAAATTAAAAAGAAAAAAAAACGAGAAATCCCTGCAATATTGTTCATTCCCTGAAGTTCTGCTCAATGTTTGTCTATTAGACATGAATTTCGATATATTCGTTTTTTCTATTTTTATTTCGTTTTGTGTTTCGAAATTTTAAAGAATAACTTCGTTATCGATACATTTTTTCAATTACATACGCAATTTAAAACTTTCTCTAAGGCTAGCCAAAGTTCTTCGATATATCGTCTGGAAACTGTACCAACTACAATTATGAAAAAATGTGGTAGATAGGAAAATTTCGGTCTGTTTAAAAATTCGGAATGGTCGTAATTTTACGTATAAGCGAAAGTTTTAATTCTTTACAGCTCAACTTTAGTCGAAATTAAAAGTTTCCTTCTACGGTTTTATTCTAAAGTATATTTAGATCGATTGAATTTAGCCGGATTTATAATACATGTCTATTTATACATACACGCGTATATATATATATATATAATATATGTATAATTCGAAAAGTTGTATCGGTAAAAGGAAAAGTTGTTAAGCCTTTCTGACTACGGTGACGGCAAAATAATTTTTTATTTGCACGATAAATCAGGACTTGCCATAATTATTATTATTATTATTATTACTAACTTTTAAACGAATATCGAATACGATAAATTTAATTTCGAAGTAAATTTTTTATCGGACAATTAACTTTTTTTTTTTTTTTTCGTAATCTGAGAGATTTATTTCGTCAATTCTGTTTCGATTAGATTCTTACATGGAAAAATTGTATACAAATTTACGATTAATTAAAAAGACAAAACGAACACGATAAGCTATAACAGGATAGTTATGCGGATATAGTTTGTTGCGTTATGAATTTTTTGTGAAAATATTTTAATTTTCAGACTAGACAGTTTGCGAACTGATGGTAAACGAACTGAAATGTTACTATTCATTTTAAATTTACAGCCGTTTCCTCGCCGAACGGCAATTAATAAATTTTAAATAACCCTTTATGGGAATATGGCCTTGAAGTTTATGGTACATCGGCTACATCGAATCTAAATTACATTCAGCAGCTACAGTCGAAGATAACTCAATTTCAACATCACGCTGCACCATGATTTGGAGATAGAAGTATACTATATCAACTGATACCGGGACATTTTTTCGGCGAATTAAAAAATAACCCAAACATGGAAATATCGAGAACGTATCGGCCACTGTTGCATCGGTAATGTATGTAGAAGATTAAAAAGAAACGCGTGGTATACATAATCCTACATAACAATGAAACGAATATGGCAGCGTAGTACTACGATTGCATTTTATGCTCGATAAGAATACTCTGTTTATGTCCCCGCGCCCATATACAAGGTGTACCAGTGATGAATTGATAGCGAAGGCAAGTAATAAGCGTTAAGTATTCAATATTATCAATACTTCTGCTCTCCACACCTGATCCGTTTATGTCGACTAGGGAAGTGGTATCAACTGCTAAAGGTTGTAGGGATAATATATACATAGACGTTGACTCTTTTCTCCATTTGGAAATGAGGTAATAAAAATATGACAGTATGTTATCAACGTCGATTGATGTCAAAAGCCCGATGTGACGAAAAAATAAAAAAAAAATTAACCCCCCCTCGTTTAAATCTCGAATAGAATTTTCAAAAAAAAAAAAAATGTAAAAACGCGTATATTTGGCATTATATTAAAAAGTTATAATAATATTTAATAAATGTACCGGAGGCTCTCTCCATTTATGAAAGTAACTAATAATATAAACTGGTAAATAATAAATATACAAGATATAAATTGGAAAAATCATACGAAAAACAAATGAAAAGCGGTAATTTAAAAAATAATAAGTTTAATTATATAACGAATATGTCATTTATAAGTAGTGGAAAGCTAACAAATTATAACGTTATGAGAATAATACATTACGTTTAATGCGTCGGTGCTTATACTTAATATAATAGTTAGTTCCCTGGAATCGTAATTTCCTATTGCTGGAAGTAAATTATTACGGTGCGCACTACAAGTGAGAAAATTTTTTTGGGATAGTTTGAGGATATTTTACAGAGTACTATGCGTATATGAAATTTTAGTGTATAATTCGGGATACATCTAAGACATCGATTTTGGACTAATTGCAGTCTATTAAAACTAGCATTTGAGACTGAAGACCAAACTGGACAAGAATATGTTAAAATAAGCCTAATGATTGACTTGTAGATTATTAGTTTATTATTAATATTTAAGTCAAATAACATATTCTTCGTAATATACGCGTAATATATTTATGACGAAGTTTAATATCATCTGGTTTTGGTTATTAAACAATCTCCGAGAATACCCGTATGTGTGGGGAGATTGTTTTATAAAAAATTTCGAGATTTGACTATCTTTAATCATGATGTCCCCCCCGCTATATACTACACGAAATTTTAACAGCTAGCCAAGTTGTTTATTTTACGATTGATAGGAAATGTCTAAATAATTGTAGGAATGCGTTGAAAATTATCTACAGTCAGTGAATATCATGCTATATCCGAGTCATCTTTTACTACTGAGCACCCAACGAATGAGTTAAAAACCGCTGCATCAGTAAAAAAGATCGATGGAGACATACGAAGATATCGTTCGTTTATCTTCAATGGAGATAAGACTTCTATTTCTGCCATGATTTAGCAGGTTTCAATTTGATTCTAATTCCACGGTGGAATTATTGCGACTGTATGGGAGATTAATTGTGGTGAAATTATATTAGCAATTGTCAGCATTCGTTGGTAATGTGAAGAGATTGTTTCCGCTGGTTGAATTGTAATTCGAAAAGTAGATGGAATTATGCGCGCAGGAGCGATATTTGAGGTGAAAGTTCACTAAACACTTGCCGAATGTCTGGAGCATACTACTACATGAAGACTCTCGACGGGTCCTGCACCGAAAAGCTACGTTGTTGATGGTTTTTACGTGTTGCAGATAAGTGTGATCAGCTGTTGAATATATTCGTGAAGTATATTCCCATTTGGAGTGTACGATAATACCGTGACGTCGAAGTAATGATGTACGATCTGCGCCGTATGAAGTGTGAGCCAGTTTCCTTAATAAGTTTAGCTTTTGAAAACTCGATTGTTTCAATTTCTTCATTTGGGGTTTCCAGGATAGTGTTTGGTCGAATGTTAGACCGAGATAGCGAATGGATGATGATGTGTTTAGTTGTACTCCATCGAGACTGATGGATATTTCATACTTGCAATTTCGAATGCGGCAATTGCGATAGACTTCATTTTGGATATTTGTAGATCGTTTTCTGAGCACCGTTCAGATATTCGGCATGCGTTTTCTTGCAGTAATTTTTCTCCAATGTTTATTGCAGTTAACACATATATATATATTGCTATGTCGTCATCGAACAAGGAGCATCGCATGACTGGACGATGGTCGATGCTTATTTTGTGCGTAAAAATAAACTTGCTTAGTCTCAACGTTCGGAAACGAGAACAATACAACGATGATGATGATTGACATCGACTTAGGTGCCGATCAACAACGAGGTATTTGCTTAACGAACAGTTACAACATACACACGTGCACATAACTACTACTACTACTGCTGTTATTATCGTTACTATTATTTACAAGTAAATGCGTATCAATAATTATAATCAATATTTTCTTAATCCAGTACGAATAAGTATATCGAAATGAAATTTATAATAAATCGTTTATGAAATTAGTGTGATTTTTGTTTGTTTACTTTTTAATTTGCTTTTGCTTGTATAGCCGAGTCTTTATATCATATTTTATTGCTGTTTGCTTTAATAGAGCGCTACCAGTTCGAAGATGAATGTTAAGGTACGTTAACATTAAAAATACACGGCGCATATACGCGTATGCTATAAAATCCTTTCTCTTTCTTTTTCCATACTTATGGCTTCGATAAAAGTTATCTCTTTCTTTTTTCCGTATTTTCTTAGTTTATTTTCGTTACCGACATGTGAGTGCGTAACCTATTCCGTTTCCTTCGTATACAATCGAGATACTCTGAAATTCTACGAATGCGGAAATTCGATCAACGTGCAACGTTTGTTGATTTCGTTTCTTCATCTAGAGAAGTCTTCAGTGGCTACACGGACTTCTATACGGAAGGTACCGGGTTCGAATACGATCGAAAATGCAAAAATATCGTCATTAGAAAATAAATATATAAATTTTTTTTTTTAATCATGTTATAATTTATAACTAGCCAGTTGAGAGGCTATCCAATAAACTATATCTATTAACAATCTCGAGTGGTAGAGGTGCATGCAACGATGCTTAACCTACAAACTAAAATTATGATACTAGATTATTTATCTTTGTCCTCTTCAGCCGCGTAGATGTCGCATCCGTGTGGACGAGTGATGCTGCTAACTGATTTGGGTGAATACGTAGCCGGTTAAAATGCTTCTGAGCTTTTTTTCGGATAGTTTCTTCAACGGTATTTAAATCTCGGTGTATAATTTCGCTGGACACGTACCAAGGCATTCGATAAACCAATCGTAACGCCTTGTTCTGGAAGCGCTGTATCACCAATTTATTCGATCTCTTTGCACATTCACAAATTTGTGCGCTATAGCTCGACTGGTTTTAATACAACTTTTTGTATACTAGTAACCGATTTTGCAGGGACAACTCGGAGTTGTACCCTATGAGCCAATATAACTTTTTCAGTTTTAGCTCCAATTCTTTTCTTTTTTTCTTATATGACTCCTCCACGTTAGCTTTTTGTTTAGGTGTATCCCTAGGTACTTAACTTGATTTTTTTTTTTTTGAATCACGCTATTTCCTATTGAAACTTTTTTATCGTGATCTTTTTTATTAGTGAACGATACATGTGTGGATTTTTCCGGATTTATATGCAGTTTCCACTTTTCGGTCCACTGATGCAGTTCGTCTAGGCTGTTTTGTAGAGCGGTGACAGCAGCTTCAGGATTTGAATCCGATGCGATCAGTAAGGTATCATCTGCAAACGTTGCTGTGTGTACTGCATCATCTGTCGGTAGATCTGCTGTGTATAATGTATACAGTAGAGGTCCTAAAACGCTTCCTTGTGTAACGCCAGCCGTAATAGGACATACTTCGGATCGATCGGAATCGTACTTGACCTGAAATAGTCTATTACTCAGGTATGATTTAACTAGTTAGTATTGTATAGGTAACAGTGGCTTGATTTTATGTAGTAGACCATCGTGCCAAATTTTATCAAATGCCTTAGTAATATCAATGAGTCTTCATTGTATTTTTTAGCCTCCAGCCCGTGTTCAATAATTTTTACTACTTTGTGTACTTGCTGCTCAGTAGAGTGCCTGTTCCTGAAACCAAATTGATGCTGAGCGATAGCCGACTGATAGTTAACTATTTCATTTAGTCGTACAATAATTAACTTTTCAAATAATTTGGCTATCATAGGTAGTAGCGAGATCGGCCTGTATGATCCTAGGTTTGTACCATCTTTTCCCGGTTTTAGAATCATTAATATTTGCGATAGTTTCCACTGGTTTGGGAAGTACGATGTTCGCAGTACAGCATTAAATATATATGTAATCATCATAATTCCTCTCCTAGGTAGTTCTTTTAACATTTTTGCTGTTATCATATCAAAACCTGGGAGATTTTCTAATATTTAGAAGTTTCGCGTGTTTTTTAAACCTCTGCTGGAGAGAACATTTTTATACCATTTGGGTGTAAGCTCTGCTTGCTACTACGTTCTAAATCATTGGATACTGTTGTTATATTTAGTTTGAATGTATCGCTTAGATATTTTGCAAATGCATTAGCTTTTTGTTTGGCACTTGTTGCCTATGTCCCATCGTCTTGTCTTAATGGAGGATTACATATTATTGGTCTCTTTATTCGTTTAGCGGCTTTCCACAGATTGTATTCTTTTTCTTGCGTGGGAGACAAGTTAGCCACGTATGATTTAAAGCTTTCATTCTTTAAATTATTTATAATCGTAATATTCTCGTATGGAAGACAATTGCAAACCACCACGCACAACACCGTATGAGCGCTAGTAATAATATAGTACACCGCAGACACTGGCGGGGCTGCATTATGCGGTAATAAAAAAGCGATTACAGTCAGTTCTCTCGGGTGTGTGTGTGTGTATATCTGTTTGACTGCGCTAGCGCCATATTGTAATTGTTTCGACGGCTACTTGCACTATACAACAAAATATGTATCGTCGCATAAATTTCCCACCGACCTATCGGCTGAGGATAAATGACGATGATTTTGTACAGAATTTCGAAGCTCGTTCTCGCTGATTGCGCACATTTGTAAAAAATATTACATTCTATAGCCGTCTGTAAGGTCAGATTTTCTCAGTCACAATTCCCTGTATAAACATATCAGTAAAACAACTTTTGCGAATTATCAACATCCGAACGATTACAAACGACAAAACACTTTAATAAACGTCGAACAGAAATCACGAAAAATATACACCCAAACTTCTCCTGCGTACGTAGTGGAAAATTTGAACAGAATTATTAGTGTTTCGTCTTCGCGCATAAAACGCAGAATCTTTAACCGACGAACGAGTACAAAAAACAAAACCAGCCAAGTCGATATGGAAACGATATATATAAAATTAAGCCGACGAAAAGATACCGAAGAGTAGCCGAAATGCGACTGTAGAGAAATATGCTGAAAATATGATCAGTAAGAATGTGGAAAAGACGTAAATTTGATTAAAGACAAAAACTGATGTTGAAATGCATACGACGGGAAGCGTGTTGAGATGTGATGCACTTCGTAGTAATTACAAAACACCGCCTAAATCGTATTGTAATCGATATCGGATTCCGATTGTATTCAGAAAATCTAGCTATTACAATTGCCTTGAGAGCCTTTCACACTACCTCAAACACTGCTTTACACGTGGAAGCAAACATATTACCACTCCGATACAGAAGACAAATATTAGCACTAAAATATTACACACAATCAATTTGCACACCATCCAATCCAACATCCCAGTCCTTACAAGCGAATAAATCTCATCATACTTTCTTAAGCAAGCCAAATGCTTCCAAACCCCTATCAGAACGCGTTAACAATACATTAGCAAAACTTCAATATCGATTACCGCAAATTAAAACAAAGCAAGCTCCAAAAATACCACCTTGGACAAAGCTTTCAATAGCGATAAACACAGAACTGGAAAAATATAAGAAAAATTTAACACCTTCAAATATACTCGAATCAAAATTTTACAACATTTTGGAAAAACAGTACGGCGATTATACACACAAATATACACTGACGCATCAAAGTCCACAAACCAAACCTCATCGGCCTATCTTACACCCAACCAATCCCAAGTATACTATCTACCAGAATCAGCCTCAGTTTTTACAGCAGATCTTCTTGCAATTTATAAAGCTTTAAAATACATATCTAAACAAGCACAACCGAATAAATATGTAATCTGCACAGATTCTTACAGCGCTCTTAAACATATTCAAAAATATATTAAAAATACAGAATACTTTCAACCTAAAACACATTATTAACAACCTCATCTCAAATAACAATGAACTTGTTCTTTTATGGACACCAGCCCATTCGGGAATAGTTGGGAATGAAAACATTGATAGAATAGTCAAAACAACTACTCCTATGAATATAAAAACAATAAAATCAACTCACACTATTGATTTACATACAGTCCTTATACAAACAGTTAAAATGTCATTTCAAAAATTCTGGGAGACCCAATGTACACATACACACCTATATCAGATTAAGCCGAAATTAGGAAACTGGAAAACAACAGACCAGAAAGAAAGAAAAACAGAAAAAACGCTAGCTCGACTACGTACAGTACACACGTTACTTTACAACACCTACTCAATAGGACCCCTCCACCCATCTGCCATGAATGCAATTCACAATTAAATATAAACAACATACTGTTAGTATATACAAAATACAGAATCCAACGTATAAAATACTAAATCATGACACAATAAAAACAATACTCGAAGATAACCCGGACAAAATTAAAAATCTTTTTACCTTACAGATACTAACTTAATAAACAGCTTATAACCAACTCTAAGACGCAAATGATCCCGGCAATCGAGCGTCTATAAATAAAATAAAATAAAAAAAAAAAAAAAAAATTAGTTTATATAAATTTATCAAACGTAGTGGAATTGAAATTTAAAATATATTAACTAGATAAAGATTTAAACTGGCCCCAAATGGCTCAAGCTGGGTCAAAACAAAAAAAGAAACAACGATGATTTACCGATAGAACGTTCTAATTTATTAAAGGTACATATTTAACTTGGACACTTTCTCTGAATTACGGAGATTGAAGCGTCTGACTTGACCTTGCATAGGTTGGGGTTATCGGGAGTGTGCTACTGGGTGCACCTCTCTTGTGTTCGATTTGTCATAGATAATTGCTTAATGACCGTAATTGTCAGCTCGCAATAACGAATTTAAAAAAAAATATATATATATATATATATTTGAGACGTAGTTATTATTCGGCCGTTCACGAATTATTAGGGCGATAATCACGACAATAATAATAATAATAATTTGAACAGCGCGGAATGGCAAAAATAAATACAAAAAAAAGAGAGAGAAAATAGTTTAAACATTTTTCTTTACGAAAAGACTAAAAAGTTTTTCAACTATCAAGTGGACGTAAAAAAATAAAACATAAAAATAGATAGAAAAACTAAAAATAAAATGTAAAAAAAAAAAAGTATTTAATCTAGATGTACAATATTAGAAAAAAAAACAACGAATGAACAGTTATTTATGAAATAATCTGATAGCGAAGACGCATTCGAATTGGCAATATAAAATTTATAGATAATTACACTAAATAGATAGAAAATTAAAACTTTCTGTCTAATGTAAAAATCGATTAAATTTATTAATTTTTCATCGAAATTTATCGTCGAATTTAATAAAAATTATTTTCGTCCCTTTTACAATTCCCAATTTTTGTAGCATATTTTTTTTATAATGTTCGGTCGTACGTAATAAAATTTTATACTTAATATTATCGATTTTATGTTTTTTATTTCTTTACAATGTTTTCCGAATAATGATTTTTCATCATTGCTAGATTTCTCCCATATATCGATTACAACTTAATTTACGTAATCGTGAATTTTTAAATATATTTCTATCATCTATTTCGTTGTTACTAATTGATTTTAATCGTATCATTTCTTATCGCTGAATCTATGTTACATTTGTTAAATATTTTTATTAATTTTTAAATACGACTTCCTACATAATTTATCGAACATAAAATAAAATTAAATCGTTTTCTGTGTTTTTATTGTAAGATTTTTCTCATATTTTATCGACTACGGTAGATTTATTAGCTATTTTTCACGTCGCTTCGTTTTGTTTTTTTTTGTAATAATGTACACCTACGTTTAATTTTGTTTTTTGTTTTATAAATAGTATATATTATATTTTTTATTTTTTTATTTTTACTCGATAATAGTTTAATACTCGAAGAATCTTTTCGGTCCTTTTACATAAACAAAATGTTGTACTTATTGTTCGATAGTGATAATAATATTTCGAAATAATTCGACTAGTCGAAATTTACACGACGATTTATACACTTACCGGATCGTGAGTAGAATCTAAAGTAGCGCCTAAAATTCTAAGCTGTTGTTCTTGGGCTAATTCGTTTTGAACTTTGTCTTGTTGAACCATAAATAACAACGCCCTGGCCGACAGGATTTGTAAACAATGGTAACTACAATGGCGCCATCTATTAAATCGAAACGTAAACTACAGAAATATACGCTTAATGTATAGATCGCGTAATATTCGTATTCATCGAAATAAACCGGTGTAATTTAAAAAAAAAAACGAATTTTTTTTTCCTTTTAATTATTTATTATAAATAGGAGATTTTAAATAATATTTCTTATTCGGATTTAATTAATCGATTTTAAAATTCGGCTTAGTTCTAGTTTTTCATATAGAAAACGCATATTTAGAATATACACGATGCGAGAATGAAGCGGATGATAATTTATAGATTCAGATTTTATTTCAGATTCTGCAAGATAACGTATCTCACCTGCTCACCTCTGGCTAGGAGTGCACATCTGACGACTTCCGATAACTCTTTTATACAAGGTCAACGCATTATGTAGCGTATTCAAAATTGACGATGCGTGTGTAGTCGCGAGGATATCTGAAATACAACAAAATTAAAAATAATGCGGTGAAACGAAAACGCGGATTTTTCAAGCTTAATCGATCGTTTAACTGGATTTTTTTCTTTTTAATATTTTGCAAATCTTCCGTCAAATATAAAAATATTAAAAAATGGTCGCATTTGACATTAAGCGCATCTATAAAGCTAAAAATGAATGTAGATTTTTTATAACATGGTTGAGTACATTTTGAAGTGTATTTTCGTTATTTAAAACGTGTTATATAGATATATGTATATATATATATAAAACATAGATCATCGTAGGTATTCCACCTGTATATATTGATTTAATTGAAAAATATTAATTAGTAATTTTTATAAGCTAATTAATCGTTGAAGCTTTAATTTTATTATAAAACGTTTGAGAAATTATACGGACGGTGTATTATATAGGGATATATGTGTGTGTGAGCGAATATGTAGAAAATCGAGTAGACAATGTGTAAAACTTTAATAGAATAATCCTATATAGAACACTTGAAAAATCGAGAAAATTAAGCGTCAGATTGCGCACGCATGAGTGATCTAAAGTTGGTTAATTGTGAAGATAGATTTAGTTTTAGTTTTGTGCTGGTCCTGACGATTTAAAAAAAAAATAGGTAAGCTGGTGGTTAGATACGTAGGAAAAGACTGAGAATTAATTAAAGTGGTGATATTAATATATTGTGCCAGTGTGTAATTAGGCGAAATTCGAGAAGACCTGAAAAGACAAACGTGAATAATTAACAGGTAACAAAGGTTTATATAATTCGCGCACGGAAAAACATTGTCAAATAACACAAATAATATCCCTGATACGGCTCAGGATCTTGAACATAATAGAAACGTCATGCAGAAACATGAAACAATTGAAACGATTTGGCACAGGCTCGCCTACTAGGAATATCATACAGAGAAGAACTTTGAACTGGTCTTTCAATTTTAATTTTACATATGGAGCCGAATAAATATCCGTAATAGTGACGGGTGTAACGACTAACTCGATTTTTTTTTTTTTTAAACCGGCTAATTCGGTTTTTACAAAATAACCGAATAAATCGTTTTCTGAATATATATATATATATATTTTTAATGTGTGTATTAATTTAAGTAATCGATTAAATAATATAGCATTCCTGATCCGGCCACATCTGTTCGTGTCGTTAAACAACAGTTAAGCAGCGATGTCATCATTAAGGCAAAAATATATAGAATTTATTTTTATCCTAAAAATATAGACGATTACGACAAATAAAAATTAATTTTAACACAAATCAGTAGAGCAAAGATAAAACTGATCATTAAATGGCTTCCTATAATGCTTACAAAAGATATCGTAGACATAGAGATCTTAAAGACAAAATTCAATTTAAAGAAGTTAGGCAATTTTATAAATCTTTCGATGGTGGTAAAACCGAGTCTGCCCTACCAATTTGCACGGTAATTTTTCCGTCTAACACTTCTGTAAAGGAAATTTTTTAAAAATGAAGAGAGTTTGCTATTTCTTCATTACTTTGATAAAATTACAAAGCCCGTTTTACAAGTAATAATTGTCAGGTTTTTGACGATGTTACATGTAATGATCCCTAGATATATGCACTGCGGGGAAAATCATTCAAACCATGATTTCAATAATAAACAAAAAATTACCCGTGCTAATTGTAACGGTTCTCATCCTGCCAATTTCGAAGAATGTTCAAGGTATGTAAAGGCAATAACAAAGAATTATACAAATTTTTCAGATTGCAGTTAAGCTCAAAATTCACCCCCCCTGCTTTCATACTCACTCTTATCCTGACATCGCTGCTAGGATTAATACTATAGTAATAATAGTAATAGATTAGTCGAATCGAGACTAAGGTATGGTATACAGGCATGGGGTTCAGCTAGTAAAACGTACTTAGAAAAAATTGATAGATTACAGAAAAAATGCCTAAGACTGATTACGAGAGAAGAAAAAAAATCTGGATACGAACTACTGAATGAAGAGAATGTATTAAATGCGAGAGGTTTGTTTTTAATGACGAAAATATGGGAGTATTTAACAGTACAGGAAAATCAAATAGAAATAGATGAAAAAAACTAATCAATTATATGCTAAGAAAGACGTTAAAATATAAAATACCGGTAAAGAGGACAAAATATGGTGAACAAACAAGTAAATATATTATAACAAAAATTTTGAACCAGTTACCAGATGAAATACTGCTAGAAAAAAATTTAAGAAAATTGAAGGGAAAAATTAAAACCTGGTTACTGGCTGGAGATATTATGAGCAAAATTAAATAAGTAGGGATAGACATATAGCATATGACCGAAGTGCTGCTACTATATGTATACATTTTGTTTAAAATGATATTGTATGAGTGATTGGGAGAGATAAATGAGGGTAAAAATGTGAGCAAATGGGACAGAGTGTATATGAGTGAGTGTGCGAATATGAAAACAGTGAATTAATATATAAAAATATAATAAACGCGCGTTAAATGTTAGTGAACTAAACCCGTCGTTATAGCTTGACGGAAGTAAAAAAAAAAAATTAATCTATAAGGCATGTGTTGTGAGTGAAATTGTGCATGTATTTTTATATGGTATATACAAATATACGATTAAAAAAAAAAATCATAATAATAGTACTATAGTATTGATAGTAATAAAAATATTAATATCAATAACAACTGCAATAACAGTAATAATAGTGAGAATAATAAATTTTCAGAAATGTTTAAACTAATAAACATAATAAAGGGTTTTAATCGATCGGAAACTTTAAATTGCTTTAAATTAATACAAACTAAACTTATCTAATCAGGAGGACGTTTTGTTTAAATTAGCAATAGAATGCGTAATAGATACCTTCATCTGATGAGTAGATGGACACTCATCATCAGAGTCGTGTGTTCGTTCCGAGCCTCGTGAAATTATGAATCATAATTTTTTCGTGTAATTGACCGCCACCGATCCTCGGTGCGTTTAATAATCTCTTGCAGCGAAGTGATACCAGTGATAGTTTTGATTTTGGTCATGTACCGCGTTGGTCGTCTTCCTATTTGTCTGCAGCCTTCCGTCATTCCTACTGTGATTAGTTTCTCTAGGCTGTCTCGTCGCATAATATGGCCAAAAAAGGTGGCTATACGTTTCTGCACTATGTGTCGTAATCGGGTATCTACACATTAGCTTCTTTTAAAATCGCCAGATTGGTTCGTTTTGCAGTCCATGAGACCTTCAAAATTCGACTACAGCAGTACATTTCGAAAGCGTCGATACTCTGTATAATTGTTTTGTTTAGCTTCCAGCATTCGGATGTGTATAGAAATACCGAGGACACAAGGATCCTCACGAGACGTACTTTTGTGTTCATGTTTATGTCGTGACTTTTCAATATTTTCGTAAGTCGTGCTAATGCAGTTTTCGCAATTCGACGTTTGATTTCCGCCGTCGATCTTCCTATAACGAGTGATCCTAAGTTGACAAATTTATTTTACAGGTCGTTCAGATGTTGCTGGTTCTGTGTTTCACTTTATCAAGGGCCATTATCTTATTATCTTTATTTATTAACAAGCCTGACTGAGCTTTTCTTCTGACGAGGAAATTATTACAATATCATCGGCATATCACAAATTATTAAGTGTTTTTCCTGCAATTTTAATTTCATCTTCCCATCTCTCGAGTACCTTTCTCATAATCCACTCACTATATATATATATATTGAAGAGAGGGTGGGACTTAATATACATCCCTGACGGACTCCTTTTTCTAATTCATCCGTGCGTCCATTATTAATTTTCGCTCTTCCGTTATTGGAACCATATAGAGATCTTATTAGGTTAATTAGATGTGCTGGAACACCAAAATCATTAAGTATTTGCCATAATTTCTGCCACCGCACAGAGTCAAAAGCTTTTGTGTAAAATCTATGAAGCATAAATATGCTTTGACGTTATATTCTTTGCATTTTTCGATTATTTGTCGTATGTTCAAAATTTGCTCCCTTGTTCCTTTACCTGGGATAAAACCTGTTTGTTCCGATAGTATTTGTGGTAGTATATATGGTTTTAGCCTTTCATGTATGATGTATAGCAAGACCTTGCTAGCATGCGATATTAGAGCTATAGTTCTGTAGTTATGAGACATGTATCTCGTGCTCCTTTTTTGTGGATCGGCACATAAATTGATCGTGTCCAATCACTTGGCCAGCAGTTTGTATCCCAGATTCTCTGATTGCATGTAGAACTTCCGTCACCGCATCACCTAGATTTGTGAGCATCTCCGCAACAATTTTATTTTACCCTGCTGCCCTGTGTTCACGTAATTTTTTAAAAGCTAGAATAATTTCCTATTTTAATATTGGCGGCTCATATACTCATCATTTGATGAATCTATCATTTATGATTAGATGCTACTAAGTAATTATGTGCTATCAAGTGTATCTATACATTATATATGCGAATGCATTGTGTATGCGTATATATAGTTACATGTGTTTTATAAATAATATATTTTATTATATATATATATATATATATATATATATATATATATATATATATATATATATTGTATACATGTTGTTTCCATAATGAAATCATTGGCATAGGTTTTTGGGTTTTTTCTAGTTTTTTCCTTATATTAAATATTATTTTTTCTTTTATATAATTTTTGTTATTTTACGCTCTTATAATTTTATTTTAAACACTAACGTAAAATACGCTTACTTTGTGGAACGTTTGCACTACTATGTATTACCATGTATGTTGTAAATATGTTTATTATTGTAATGAATAAAGTCTTACATTTCTTTCGTTTAAATTATGTAAAGATGTAATTTTGTCCGTATAAGTAAATTTAATATTTTATTTAATAATTACACATCATACTCTAATGAGTGTGTTATGCGCTTTAGAATAGCAAAACCGACTATTTTTAAATCGGATGACATTTAGTTACATTTCGACTAATATTAGTATGTTCTGTTATTCGGTTATTTCGGTTCGATTGAAATGAAGTAATTACATTTCGACTGAAATATTCTATTTCGTGTTTTTTTTTTTTATCAAAGTTTACTTCGGATTTAATAATAAGAGTTTAACAGTATAATTGTATTTAAGTAATTTAAATGGAACGCGGAAAATATCGATATTAACGTTTCGCTAGAATCGATTAAAAAGTAGTCGGATTTTGTGATTCTTAATTATATTTCTACTAGATTAAATTATCGATTTTGTATAACATCGATTATATATATTCACATTGAAATATATTTAATTTACGATTACACGATTAATTCTAGATTATCTTATATTAGTAGATTTTGTTAAACCGACCGGAAAGTCTGTATATCGCGTTGTTAATGCGTTTCATTAGAACCGATTGAAAATTATTAGTATTTTGAAACGATTCTTAATGATATTTTTACCAGAATAAATTATTGATTTTGTAAAACACCAATTACGTATACTCGTGTTGTATTAAAATATATTTAATTTATTGGGTTCTAAATATGTACGATTATTTTACTTTGCAAAGTTTATACAAATCTTAAATTATCTGTTAGTTACTCTCTTCAGCTGAAATGATATCTTTGTTATTATTATCGTTTAGTGATATTTTCATTCGTTATGCCGTGTTTAAGTTCTACTAATAAAGAATTAAAGTAAATCTGACTGAATAAAAAACCGAATAATTAGTCGGTTTTTAAAAACGGTGTTACTAATTAGTCGGTTATGACCATCGCTAATTCGTTAATGTGGTAACTGAAGTCAATTATTCATCCGGTAATAAAACAGAACGGCTTAGTAGTTGATCCTACAAATAGTAAATAGCGAAAAAAGTAAAGAACAGTCTTAAGACTTACCGATCACATCCAAAATCTCTCCTTTTGTGGTCGGAATTAATAAGAATCCGCAGCAACAGTAAAACGTGACAACTAGTCTTCCTACCTAATTAACGCGATAGTTGATCTCGACGTACGAAAACGTTTACTAAAAAGAGATATTAACTACGTGCAAATCGAATATCTACGTGATCTATACTAAATGAGGCGCATTAAATAGTTGTATCGCTAAATAATAAAATATAAAGAAAATTCGGATATTATTCAGAGAAAATAAGTGGGGTATATTACTGGAAAAGAAGTATGTAAGGAAATCAATCGGGTTGTGTAAAGTCTGAGGATGACGCTATGGATATTCGAAAAAGTCTCGATCGACATCGACTACCATGTCGACATCGCACGAATGAGAGCAAAATGGAAGCATATGCATTTTAAATAACCAACGTGAAAGCCGATTACTAACGAGACGTAGTCTGCATATCATTGCAATTAGGTATCGCATATTATGTACGATCAGAATACGGAATTTATAAAGCTAATAAAGTTGTAGGCATCTTAACTAATGATATCCAATATTCGTTACGAGCAGTTTTGGTAATAGAGTAAGTAGTTCGATACGAGGAGAGTATAGAAAGGGGTTAGAAGATCACCGGAGGTCTAGTCGGAAAAGGAGTTTAAACCGAACTGCTATACCGACATTGTGCAATTGAAGTATTATTCTGACTATAATCGAACGATGAGAATAAGTCTTTCTTCTGTTCCCGAGGAGTAACATAGTCTAATTTTAAACATCCATTATTAGGTCATCGTACTCGCGAGTATTTCTATTTTTAATTTTATTGCGGAATTATAAAGTTTACCTACTACTCGATCGAGGCCGCGATTTTTATATAATATAATACGTATAATAACTAATAATAATTATACTGACCGATGACACTCTCATCATTGTCCGACTCCATTAATGATTTACGATGTGTTTTAATCGGTTCTTGAGATGATGACGTTTTATTCGTAAAACTCTGTCGTTTCGATAACGATTTGTGCGGTTTGGTTTGAACATTCTTGTGCACCAGTGTCTCCAGGTAGGGATTGTTTTCCCTGTACGAAATAAATAAAACCTTTATACGTATATATTAAAACGAAACATATACAAAATTCTAAAGACAACTTAAGAATTACGAACCGGTCTTAAGTAGTTTACTCATTGACCGGTCTACTACGTCCAGAAAAAATATTGCCGTATATTTATTTGAAACAATAAGGTTAGGTAATAACGTAAAATTTTCGCTTTCACTAGGCCTATAACGAGAATAATAACTGCGATCGATCAATGTTTTTTAGGAAATAAAAGTAAATATTTAAATACATTAAATAAATCGGATATAAATGAAAATTATTCCATAGCACAAAATTAAATTATAAATAAAACTTTTTCTTACAGTAGAATGCGTAAGAAACATTTCATACAGTTGAAACGACGAAAATCAGTGTAAACGTTTAATCATAGAGTGATACGGAGTTACATATGGGTACACGGGGGGGATATTATAAACACATGTACCAAAAAAACGGAGTTATTTATTTATTCGACAATAATGTAATTAATCAAAATCGGCCTGAAAACAATGGGTGTACACGGGAAAATATTAGAAAAACATGTAGCAAAAAAAGCTGAGTATAAAACTTTTCATGCAGTTGAAACGAAAATCAGCGTAAACGTTTAATCGTAGAACGGAGTTACATGAAACAATGGGTACACGGGGGGGTGTTAAAATAACATGTAGCAAAAAAATTGAGTATGTAGCAAAAAAGCTGAATATTTACTTTTTCGACAATAATGTAATTAATCAAAATCAGTATGAAAACAATGGGTGTACACGGAGAAAATATTAGAAAAACATGTAGGAAAAAAGCTGAGTATGAAACTTTTCATGCAGTTGAAACGAAAATCAGCGTAAACGTTTAATCGTGGAATGATACGGAGTTGCAATACACGGGGGGAAATATTAGAAAAACATGTAGCAAAAAAAGCTGAGTATGAAACTTTTCATGCAGTTGAAACGAAAATCAGTGTAAACGTTTAATCGTAGAATGATACGGAGTTACATGAAACAATGGGTACACGGGGGGGGATGTTAAAATAACATATAGCAAAAAAATTGAGTATGTAGCAAAAAAGCTGAATATTTACTTTTTCGACAATAATGTAATTAATCAAAATCAGTATGAAAACAATGGGTGTATACGGGGAAAATATTAGAAAAACATGTAGGAAAAAAGCTGAGTATGAAACTTTTCATGCAGTTGAAACGAAAATCAGCGTAAACGTTTAATCGTGGAATGATACGGAGTTGCAATACACGGGGGGAAATATTAGAAAAACATGTAGCGAAAGAAAACTGAGTATTTATTCGACAATAATGTAAATCAAAATCGGAATGAATAACTAAAGGTTAGGTGTAAAATTAACCGGAATTCAGTAAACGGAGTAAATGATTTTTTAGTAAATAAACAACAATGTTTGGTGCTCTTTGTAGACTTTTCGAAAGTTTTCGACACATTCAGACGGGATCTAATGCTAGAGATAAAAACCAACATTTATAATAGTTTCGTAGTTTTCTTACAAACAAATCTATAGTATAGTAAAAGCTGCCAATATAATATAGTGAAAAATTCAACTTTCAAAGTCGGTGTACGCCAATCATCACTATCGTTAACATATATAAATAAAATGTACGACATACTAAAACACATCCTAGCTTTCGGATTTGCGGATGATTTAGAATCAATAATACAACGTTGAGTTTTGGAACAGGTAAAAAAAACTGAAACGATATAAACGAATGAAATAAATGAGTACACGCCGAAGGGCTAGAAATAAATACTGGTAGAACAAAATGAACGCGGATTAGAAAAACATATATAATATACATATAAGAGCACATATTATATAAATTCGTAAACAAACTAGTAATCGATGAAATAAAATTATGTTGAAAATCATTTCCTACCATCGTTCTAATCGAAATTAAAAGTTAGAAGAATTCAAAATTACACGACATGAATTATTAAATAGTTTTTGAATGTTTATTTCATAAAGTTTATATCGGTTCTACGTGATGAACATTACATACATGCCTACGTCCATCAACCAATTTCATATTAGTCGGGCTGACAATGTAACTCCAATTATAGAGAAAGTGCCGCATACTGGTACACACCTACTTTCTATTGTATATGACATAGCAGCTTTATATTCTTCAGCTGACGAGTGTTCGCTTTATAAATTATCAACCACAAAACATTGCGATATTTTATTATTATTATTAATTGCGACTAACCTAAATGGAAGCTATTTTGTTGCTTGAAGCGGTCAGTAACTTGTGGGCTCCATGATGGATAACCTATATATATATATTATATATATATATATACATGTTTTGCATGAAGTCCAAAGTTCTGGCGACTTATTATAGACTTCTTAGTTCTCGATTAGTATTCAGAAGTTTTATCGGCATCCGATTGGTACGGCTTTTTAATTTATTTATTGTGTTTCTTGGTGTTTTAGTTCACTCTTAATATGTGGGATTCGAAATTCCTTATTTTAAGTACGATTAAAAATGTACTAGAGTGAACATACATTGATCCTTGGAACTCTTGTATGTTGTTTATGCGGATGTCTTGGGATAGAAGGCCGGTAAGGATGATTTTAGAAATTGAACGGTTGTTTCGCAATTGCGTATCGAGTTGTTTGTGTTTCATATCGCGACATGTCTTAATTACAATAGATCGTACTGCTTAGGACAATTATCGAAGAAATTTGTTGAAATTGTAACAGATCAATAAAACGGCAGATTTATTTTATTGAAGTATGAGATTTTTGTGTAAAGAGAATAAAATTTAGTAAAATTTTATAACAAACCTTTTTGGACGTTTTACCGTTATAAGTAGCGGAATAACCGGGACGTGTATAATTTATTCTAATACGAATGACGGAATTTTTTTATTTCAATTACTAAAGATCGCGTGTTGGTTGCGTTTTAATGGAACCTGTTTTAAGCAGAGGATTTGGTTAGAATTAATTTTTTTTTTAGGTGACAATAGTGGCCGTCTTATAGTTAAAATAAGTTCTTCAGATTTAAAAGTAGGTTTTTTAGAATATATCGGTTATATAATCTTAACTTCTGAATATATGACGCACTGTTAAGTTTTAAACCAGACGAAATAGTATAATTTTTTCACAGCTATTTTACTTTACCGAATAAAGTTATCGGTTTTCGATTATTTATATATAAATCCTTTCCCGGTTTAGATAGTGCCATAATTTTTGCTACTTTTCACTGTTTACGAAAGCGGCTAATTCTAAACATGTGATTAGATTTTTTAATAATTTTAAATAATTAAAAATTTTAATTAAACGCACCGTGTATAAATTTAAAAAACTTCACGTTTAGTTTTTGGATTAAAAAGTAAGGCTTATTTAATAATTATCTTAAATTATACTGGCGCTCTATTTTTTTTCAAAAGAATCACTGTATAAAAATATTAATTTTTGTAATTATTATACATCGTTGTTTCCATTTAATGAATAATTAACTTTAATTTGATACAATTTGTACTTGACTGGTGACTTGGATTACAGCGACACCCATATACATACATACACACACACACACACATATGTATATAATATACAAGTATTTATCCTAAATAAAAAATTAACTAAAGCACTTACCTATGGACGGTGAAGGATGAATAGGGATGTTTCAAATGGTTAGTGGTGTTGACTTTGAAGCAGGTTAAATTATGTAACACGCATATGTCGATGATTTTGTTAATGGTCAAGGTGGCCGTATACTGTATATCGTGTACGCCGTGAATTAAATTTAAACAGACCTTTAATAACAAACATAAAACGCAAGCCACTTCCTGTTTGTTACGTTCTATGTCCGATTCGTTCAGTTGATTTCGTTCCAGCGCATAATTTAGGATAGCGACCTACGAAAGAAACATATTATGAAAAAAAAAAAGTATACAAATATTCATTCACAATTTTTTCGAGACAATGACCGGTGTTGAATTTAGCTGGGATCCATCCTCTTTGTTAAAATTTTGGATACTCAAGTATTCAATCGCGTATCAAACAATTCTGAAACTATATTTATCTATTATCTCCTCAGACCCATGTTTTTTATTCCTTTTCGATTTAATTAGTTTGTTTTTCTTGAAATCGTCCGGTATTTTACCTGTTTCGTACATATCCGAGATGAATTTGTAAATACGTGCCTGTGCTTCATTCCCCCGATTCTTTTATAAGCTCGCTACAGATGTTATCGTATCCTTCTGCTTTATGATTTTTTAGTCCTTTCAGGACCTTATTAAATTCATCTCTCGTTATACTTGGACCTATATTATCTTTTCGTGTTTCATTTATGATAATTTCCTGTTGGAGGTAATCTTCTGTATTCGTTTCCTTGTATAACTTTTCTACCACATCTCTTCCATCTTTGAGTTATTTCATCATCTTCTATTAATTTTTTGCCATTTTCATGCTCGATACAATTTATTCTATTTTTGAAATCCTCGAAGTATGTTTTGACCTGTTTGTATGAATTTTCTACATTACCTTTTTTGAAGTTTTCTCCTACTTCCTTACACTTTGATTCAAGGTATTCCGTTTTGGAAAACTTTTGACTTCCCTATTTATCATGTTCCTGTATTTTCTGTACATATTACGGCCCTCTTCTGTGTTTACATTTTTATACTTCTTCCTTTCTCCTATTAATTTTATTATTTCCTTTTGTAATCCATGGTTTGTTATATGTTCTATTTCTTTTAATTAATGTGCTTGTTGCATCATTTATTATTACTTCTTTTGTGTTGTTCCATTTTTTATTCATATTGTTTCCTCTATTCATTATTTCTAGGTTAGTCTCAATTTGCTTCTGGTACTTGTATTTTATTTCAACATTTTTTATTTCTTGTATTTCCCATTTTTTTCTGTTGCTCTTGTTAAAATACTTTTTGTATTGTAGTCTTGATGTCGTCAATACTAGATTATGGTCGCTGTTTATATCTGCTCCCGGAATTGCTTTATTCGGTTTTTATATCCACTTTTTACCATGATGTAATCTATTTGATACCTTCCTTGTCCACCAGTCATTGTCTATTTCCTTCTAGGTGGTTGTTTAAAAAGTGTGTTTCCTATTACCATTTTATTTTCAGTACAAAAGTTTATTAACCTTTCTCCTCGTTTATTATCTAAACCGTGTTTCCTTGTGTATATTTTATCTCTACTTCTTGATCGCTATGGCTGCTTGTCGGCATGTAAACACTTATTATCGTTGTTATTGACGGTATCGAGTTTAGTTTTACTAGAATTATTCCGCCATTTAGTTGCAGATAAGATCTTCGGGATAAGTCAAAAACAGAAGATGCTCTTCGCAAATGCTGGAAATGAAGTGGAATTGGGCTGGATATATATTTCGAATGCACACAATACCAATCAATAGGAAAAGATCGAGGCGAAGACCAAAAATGAGATGGAGGGACGATATCGTCAAATACGCAAGTGCAGTCTGGATGCGTGAAGCACTTAATCGGATGAACTGGAAACAGCTAAGAGAAAAACATGTAAACGTTCAATAAATTGGAACAGGCCAATGCTCGTTCACGGGCTTAATTTCCCTAATACAGTTAAACATGTTAATATTAGTTTAGCATTAAGGAAAGCTATACATGAGTTGAGAAAAACAGTGGAGCAATCAAAAAATGGTAAAGCTGCGGGGCCAGATGGAATCAGTGCCGAATTAATTAAACTTATTTATATAGAAAGAAACAACATTTTGTTAAAATTATTTAATCAGATATATAATACGGAACAAATTCCTAAGGATTGATTAACATCAAGTTTCATATCATTACCAAAAAGATCATTTTCAAAAAAATGCAGCGATTATAGACTTATAAGCTTGATGATATGCTCGAGATATTTTTGAAAATTATACATGCTCGTATATGGTGTAAAATAAATTAGGTGCTTGGGGAAACGCAGTTTGGTTTCAGAAATGGGTTTTGAACTCGCGAAGCACTGGTAGCTGCTCAAGTTCTTATTCAAAAATGCCTAGACAAATGTTTCATTGATTATGAAAAGGCATTTGACAACGTAAAACACGACATTTTATTAAAGCAATAGAAGATATAAGACTTGATAGCAAAGATATTAACATTATTATTGGAATCAATCAGCCCACATTAAAACCAATCAGATGACAACTAGAGAGAGATCAAAATACTTGAAGGTGTACGGCAAGGCTGTATTTTATCGCCAACACTGTTCAATTTGTATTAGGAAAGAATTTTTGAAAATGCCCTGAATAATGTAGAAACGGAAATAAAAAATAAATGGCAAATGGATGAATAATATTAGATATGCAGATGATGTAGTTATTTTTGCTGATAATGTGCGAGATTTACATGTTGAATAAAATAAATCAAACGAGTAAAGAAATTGGACTGGAGATTAATACACAAAGGACGAAATTTATGGCTGTTAGTAAAACATACATACAGGATACACATCTGCACATTGCAGGTAAAGAAATTGAAAGAGTAACAAAAATTAAATATTTAGGATATTGGCTAACGGATGATTGGAATCCTGATTACGAAATTAAAGTTAGAACAGAAAATGAAACGATTACTGTGCAATAGAAACATTACACTGGAAACAGGTGGCGTGGTACAAAGTGTTACGTGCTGGCGGTTTTGTTGTATGGAGCAGAGAGTTGGACGCTCAAGGCTGCATCAATCAAGAAAATAGAGGCCTTCGAAATGTGAAAGTATCTTGGATAGATATGATCTCCAATGAAGCCATTTTAAAACAAATGAAAAAAAAATGCGAAATCATGGCGTCAATAAAAACACGCAAAGCAGCCTACTTTAATACGTCACATTGCAGACCGTAATACAGGGTAAAATAGAAGGTAGCAGATGAAGGTCATGGACGAAAAATATGAAAGATTTTTCAATATTTCACACGGCACGAGATAAAGAAATATATTGACAGATGGTCACCAACCTCCGGTAGGAGATGGATTTCGAGAAGAAGAAGATTAAGAAAATTTATAAATATTAGTATTAGTTTTAAGAAATTTATATATAAAATTTATAAATATTAGTATTAGTTTTAAGAAATTTATACATATTAATTCAGCATTAAGAAAATAATATTTGTAAATTTTAATTTAAAATGGGAAATACAGGATATTGTAATTGTAATTTGCCCATACAGTTCTAATAGTATTGGATTCCGGTACTTATTAATGATCTGTGTTACATACAGACTTACTTTCAAATTTAAACGCTTATTAAATAATTTTATTACATGTAGCGATATCACACAATCTACTATATATCTATGTACGCATGCGATGGATCTGACGTTTAATTTTGTGTCGAGCGTGTACGGTTGTAGGGTCATCTTTGTAATATACAGAAGAAAAAATTCGCCTAATGGAGAAGGTTTGTAATATGTGTAGGAAGCAATTCATTTGGGCCAGTGCTTATTATTTGACGATTTGACGGACGATGAAATGACAAGAGAATTACATTTTGGAGTTTAAAAGTAATTCTACGAAAAGCAAAAATTAGTATTCTGAAAACTTGTGTCGTACTAGTTTTGCAGTATGGCTGTAAAATCTGGCCTACGAAAGCGGCGTATGTTGACAAAATTAGTCGTGTTCAAAGAGCAGTGGAGAGATCTGTACTTCGAATTAGAAGAATTGACCGCATTCGTTCGTAAACCGTAAGACGTAAAACCAAAATAAAGAACACTGCGAAACGGGAAAGTCAGCCTAAAATGAAACTGGACTGGTCGCATGATTCGTCGAGATGGTTTGGCTACAAATGTAACCGAGTGGATTCTGGATTGCAATAAAAGAAGTTGGGCTTCAGACAGCGAATGGGTTCTATTCGGTCGCGATTAAGCTTGGATAGAACGGAATGGAAGATGCCAGTTATACGGTATTCGTAACGATGTTTAACTACTATTATTTATAGGCGTCACGCATGTTTATATGTTACATAATGTCGTTAGTATATTTATTGGCGGCATTTGGCGAAATAAAGGCTTTATTTATTTATTTATTTATTTTACAATAAATTGTCGATAATTTTTTATTTAAATATTGATTTAAACCGATTAAAAATTACCTCTAAACTTATTTCAACCACTTGGCAGCTTATTACGATGTTCGGTTTTTAATCGATATAACCGCAGTTTGTCTGGTCCTGTTTTAGACTGAGACGTCCAATTGCTCGTATTCGTGTTCATGCGATCTAGATTGCGTCACATTCTAGTCGAATTAATTTCATTTCGTTCAAACGTTAAATGCCAAAAAAAAATAAATGATCATGTTGATGTGATTTTTGTTTAATGTTAAATAACGACGTACCTTCAAAATATTATGCAGTAACGCCGCCATTTCCCTTAGCATGATGCCGTCGGTTTTCGTCTGAAATAATACGATCAATTTGGTAACGTTAGCCAATAGTCCTCTTAGTAGGTATCCTAGACATTCGTAATTCCCGGACATTAGTAATAATACGTGCAGACTTCTTTCGGCTTCGTAATATCGAGATTCTTCAGCTCTACCTTAATAATTAAAAATATAATCATGATTAATGATATGTTATTATGTACATTTCATGAACTATATTACGCTTAAATTAATAGATACCATATTCAATCACTTTGTCAGTATATATATATATATATATATATATATATATATATATATATATATATATGTAATCATTATTATTATTATTATATCGAATTAACCACTAATGGACGTCATTCTTCTTTCGTTTCTTCCAAACAGCTATCATCGTTTTACTTTTTTCTTTATTCAATCCATAAGGTGCCAGTGTTTCCCTTGGGTTTATTGTCTCTTCTTTAATGGTATTAGCCATGGCATAATATTTAATTCCACTATATCGTTTTTAACCTTCATGTACTATGTGCCATTCATTTTGAGTTTTCACATATTATCAAACAATCTGCTTATACATCTTTCTGGCTCCATTATTTGTACACATGGAAACTAGTTCCTCTTCTGACCGCAGTGGTAATCATTTCTACTCGTTGGTATACTTACTGGTTGTTCTGTTTTCAATACATTTCTACTTGTTTTACCTGTCCAAATAGTCTTCTTAATATTTTCGTTTCTGCGCTTACAGATTGTTAGTTTTTATATTCATTATTAGGCTATGTCACGTAGTGCCTCAATTTTGCCTTTATAGATATTTTTTATTATATATATCTTTCGTTAAGTAAAAAGCAGCCTTCATTCGACTGATTCTATATTCGGTAGCTTTTGAGGCATTCTGCACTATTAATTCTCTCAAATTCGTTAACTCTTTGAATGTTACCAAAATAAGTTTTGATAAATCAGTTTTGATTTTGCTATATGCCGTTTTAATATTTGTAATAAATTTAGTTTCTTCAGAGGAAATTTATAACCCTACTTTACCCGCTTCTCCTCTTAACAACTCTATCTGCCTTTTTGATGTCTCCGCAAATTCCGATATTATTGCCAGATCGTCTACAAATGCGAAGCAGCGTACTGATACATTATCTTTCTTGTATTCTAGTCCAATTTTTCCGGTAATATTTTCATTATTTCCTGCTTTTCTCTATTATAATGCAGTTGAAAAGCAAAGGTGACAGTCCATTACAAGTCTAATTTTCTTTTAGTATTTCTAATCCTTCGAGAATGTTGAACAAGTTCTCCAGAATATGACAACTTGCTTGCGTTGATCTTGACAACGGTGGATTGGTTACCACCTGGAGGAGTAGTGATTTGGTTTTTCCATTATGCTCTCCAGTGGAAAATATTTATAAATGAGGTTAGCGATATTTCAGCTAAAGTAATATACTACCAAGAATGTCAGTCTTGGATGATAGTAACTCTTTTCACTAGAACTATGAATCGCCGCTATTGACCGTTTATTACTTTTCATTTGCTTCCGTCCTAGGGTAATAAACCTATCTCATCTGTACCTAGTCTATAAAGTCCTTTCTACAGTCTTTGTACACGTACCCTTCATAGGCCCTCTACGCAGTCCAGACTCGGTTAGCTGACCAAGCACTGACTTAACGGGAGGCACCTTATTGAAGGCAAGCGCGGCGTAGAAGTGAAGATATTAATGCAAACTTTTAAGTTTGTATATTGCGCATTACCTGAGGCTTGTCCCATATAAATATACATTCATAAATATATATTGACACCACCATGCTTAATGCTTAAGCATGGTGGTGTCAATTGAATCTGTTACTAATCTCCATGTTGAGCTGTTCTTGAGATACTATTAATGCTTCATGCAGGCTCAAACCAGTTAATGATCTTAATTAATCCAAAAGGTGTATATATATATATGTGTGTGTGTAAGCGTATATATATGTGTGTGTATGTATATATTTTTTAGTGCATGATGATTTAAATTAACGAAATCTTAACTGTTATTCAATAAAAAGCTTTCCAGCAATTACATTGATATATAATGCACGAGGTTTTAACAAAACTGATTGTGGATTATCAAGCGCTATACTATTTGTTTTTGAATATATTCAAAAATCGCGTTCTGACGGATGTAGTCGTTTGAACTTTAAGCGATATTATTTCAACGTAAAAACATAAATATTTGGAATTCAAATCTGAAAATTTCAGTAAAAAGCGATAATTATACGTAAGAACTTGTATAATATTTTTTCTGCCGAAATTGTAATTACCTCGAACACAATTAGAACGAAAAAGCAATAACAACAGTAATTCTAACTTAGTCAACGGCTGCACACCGTGAATTCGGAAAGGTCTAGTTTCCCAGACATCGGCTGCTCTAAAAATCTGGAAGGAACTGAAATATGAATGAACTTAGAAACGATGATCATGTAATATGAGAGCTGTAAGTTATAATGGCGACATACCAAAAGTGTGAATTGCTCTTTCGGCGAAAGTAAGTACGATATTGAAACAACAACATTCAGCGGGACTTGGCGACGGATTACCGTATTGTTCTTTCAGCATATTTCGTCCACCAGAACAAAAACGCATACGCGTTGTTGCCGTTGCAATGAAACAATATTTTGCGGATCTTGTCAAAATCATGAAACTATGGCTTATCGCAACTTAACGAAAAAAAAACAGTGCCGAAGAAATTAAAAAAGAATCTTACCATTCGTAATTATACGTTCTCGTTAGCAACGTACCGCGTAAAGAGTATCGCTCGTGTAGGAAGTGACGCTGAAATTTACTGGAATATTAAAACACGGCTTAATCGGTAATCTTTTATTTGAAACCTATATAAACCTTAGTTATAACAATCACGTTATTTGAAAACCATTTGCAGTCATGGATGCATCCCAGATCGATACACTAGCGTGTGACTGTCGTTGCAATTGTGTTCAGGGAATGTCGGGGATGTATATAACAAATGAATGTTGTACGAGAAATAGGTTACTTATTCAGCTCAGGATGTACGAGGGTATCAGAAGGAAAAATGATGATAAATACGCGCACAATATGCATATATTATAATGTTTGAAAAATAACGTAAGATTTATGCAAATTTCTACGCAGTCTTTTACGTCATCCGGTGAAGTTTATTTCACAAGCCTACTCAAATTGTACGTCCTTACGAACCCTCGAATAAATTAGCGTCTTTCGGTGTTGTACTACAATCGAATTAGAATCATTTTAGAATTCACCTCTCACGAATGAAAGCACGTTCCGGGTCAAGTTTCGAACATTTCAAGTCGAACGTCAAATTCGGGTAAAACCCTTTTTAATAAGTAGATGAAGGCTTCGAAGAATAATAGTGAAAAGGAACTCCTTAACCAGAACAGAAATTTCGAAATCGTATTTTTTTTTTGGTAACGAACTTCCTCGGTTTATACATTTTAATTAGGAAATTCGTACCGGAAGCGAATCGTATCGTCGTCGGACCGTTATTAACTATTCGCAGTATCGTCTGTACGTAAATTTTTAATATATACTTTTTCGTAATACCGAGCATTACATTTGGTCGACGTTAAACGTTTTAATTCGAAAAATAATTATTTATATAAAAAAACTTATTTAGAGTTATTAAAAAAAAAAGAAGCAGTATTATACACGAAGAAAAAAAAATTAGTAATTCACGACTGAAACGAGTAAACTATTACGTCCATACATAGTTGGTTTAAATTCGTAGCGTGCGTTGAACAAAGGGCGGGTTCGAAAAATAATAATCGCCATAGTAGTAATAATAATAATAATAATGATTGCTATTATTAAAAAAAATATATGGAAACAAAACGGAACCAATACATCGATCGATAATGGTTTAGGTTCGTGGCCACTCTTATATTACCGGTAATGATATGGCAGACTGGACTGTGCTTCCTCATGCAAATCTTGCCGTTGCGCCGTATAGATGCTTTAAATATCCCATCAACGAAATCATAAGTGGCAGCATTAAGATCAATCTAGACAATACGCGTTTCGTTACTTCTTCCGACTTATAGCGGAAAGCTGAAATAGTTTTATGTCGTCTTAGACTTATACGGCTATCACTTACCAGTTACCCGCTTCAGCGTCAACTTCCTCCGCGTTGTTCGTGCGGCTGCAATATCATCACATTGCATCATCTCCTAATTGATTGTACTAATCACGTAAATTAGCTCTGCCGACGACTTTGAAGTAATTATGTATACATCGTGTATTCGTACAATTATCTGGCCTTTCACTTCTAATCCGAGTCTTTTCATCCTTGTCTACGGCCTTGCTTGCAGCAGTATATGGCGCGTTAAGGGGAGGAAGAAGAAAATATAATCGTGTTTACTACATTCCATAATATACGATGGAAATAAAAAAAAGGAATTTCTATATAGAATTTGTACGATAACTAACAGTAGTATTGGTATTGGTATTGGTATTGGTAGTAGTAACGCTATCGATAAAAATAATAATAATTGTTATTATTATAATTCGAACTATTATTCATCTAATTATAACGATGACGATAATCTAATAAAATAGAATTAAAATGTATTTCTCGCAATGAGCTAAACGAAACGATGTAATAAAAAATTCTAAATATACGAATGGACATTATAAATTTAGCCGATAAAACGTGTACTTTTACATATTGTTTTTCGATAACCGTAAGTATAAACACGAAATTCTAAACGTAGCTGATAAATTAGAATGTAGATTCCGGTTATGAGGAAAAATAACCAAGCGCCGATTATTTTTACAGTTGATATAATTCTAAATGTAATTTACTAAAAAAACATACAAGGATGTCCACTCTATTCTGCTCGAGCGTAAGGATCATTGGGAACTGATGTACACCGAGAGCCACTCTCGCTTATTGCTCTGAACTTCAACCGCCCCAAACTTCCCTGGTTCTATTTCATTAAAAAAAATTGATCGCGAGGGAATCGTACTCATCAGTAGATTAGTGATTCGGACATCGCTTGTTGCCGGAGCGCCTTTTCCATGTGCAGCTTACAGAAAGTTCGTTCTGTCCCCACCATCCTGGACAGGCAATCTGCGATCCCGATAATTCTTTTTTTTTTTGAATGCTCTGTTGTGACAGCGTTTTGAGCTTTACCTTATCTTGCTACGTTACCCATGTATTACACCTCCGTCTGTAATGTATCGTCCCTTCTCCATCTGGATAATTTACAGTTATTACCCCACATATAGCAACATTTCTAAAGAAGTCGACATCTTTGATTAAATAGCTCCACATTATCACGTTGGTTAAGTCGCAAAGACGTAACGATAAAGTAATAAAATTAAAAAAAAAAATCTCAAACAAACGAAAAGTCGCAACATTTTTTAACAAGTATCGAGCGACTTTTTAAAACAAATGGATTCCCTTTACGCGCATTCTGATTCTTTCATTACTATTCTCAAAGTCCGTTACGAATTTGTCATATGCTAAACAGAGATTTATTATACGGTTAAGGTGCTCGAATTATACGTAAACTCCATTAGGGCGAATTTTGTACTTGCAGTGTAAGTAAATTTCATTTTTGATAAATATTGTGTGTTACAACGTGTTTATGCTGTTATAACTCCTATGGCCTACAGATAAATACCGATAAAACGAAACGGTTGATAGTCCACAGGAAATCAGAAAGAAGGACGTTTAATCGGAAGAAATTACTGGAAAATGGCTGTCCGCTAGAAACGGTCTCTAAGTTCAAGTATCTCGGCACCTGGTTCAGTGAGTATACTACTGAAATACAGACTAGGATAGAAAGAGCGAGGAGAGTTTTCTTAGATATGAAAAACATAATGACGAGGAACGACCTTGATCTTAAGTTGCAACTGCGCCTTTGTATGTTATTATGTCTGATCGGTGTTGTTGCATTGCACAGAAAGCTGGGTGCTTACGCGAGCTTTTGAAAATAGATGCACTTGAAATGTACGCGTACCGTCGCATGTTGAAGATACCGTACCGAGATCGTTGTCACAAACGTTGATGTCCTGCGTCGAATGTCCAAGAAAACCAGACCATTACACACGATCCACTCTAGGAAACTTCAATAGATCGGTCACCATATCCCGACACCCGGAAAAATAATGTGACATCGTCAAATTTTATTATGTTTTTGACAGTAGGTTGAAATTTATATTTAGCCAGCTGTTTCTATTCAGTCATAGATAAATACGCTGACTGCATGCCGATGTATTATACTGATGGTGCGGAACAACATTGCTTGAAGCGGCGGCATCGTGTTCCTTTAAAACATGTAGCTCGATGCAGGGTTTTACGGTATGTTGCACCATTCACGACACATAACCCAAAACAAAATCCTTGTAATTACAGATTCAATTGTTTATTACAACTCGAAGACTCGTTAATTTGTTAAATCAAAGAGATCTAGTTTCACGAAGGATGCAGGATGGCTTACTTAAAATATATCGCGGTGCCTGAAAACATTGCACGTGCATTAAACAATATTGTTCTGTGGAAGGCAACGAGAATATTCGAGTACAAAGCAGGAGATCACACTGGTATTCTCAACAAAATATTGTAAGAATCATAAAATCAACAACTGCGCCGTGATATTCACTGAATGGTAACATTACAATAATTAATCGTTTGAGAATATTGAACACATTTGTCGCGTGATTATGTCAATTTCACGTAATCCTTCCATTCGCCATATTAATATGCACCAAATTTACAAACACGTCGTTTATCTCTCAACACAAATCCTAATCGGCAGTCGGCTAAACTCTTCTGCATTGAATCAAATAAAATCGTGCTTGCCGTGTAACCATCAGTTATTGTTGTATGCCGTGATAACCTACATAATCATAAAACAGCCGATGGTAATTTTTAAGAAATAAATAAAGTAAAATTAGTCGAAAGCGGATAAAAATAGCAAATTATAACCGAGAGCGGTTAAACGTATTTGAAATGTATAACGGATTCTAATAGAAAAATGTTGAATGGAAAAAAATGAAAAATATAGTATACTAATCAGAGACGAAGATATGATCGAAGGGAAGTCGTCACAACGAAGGAAAAGGTTGGTACGGCGGCAAGACTTGGACAAAACCCCCTTGAAGGCATTCTTAATTCCGCGCAAGGAACGGAAGATGTAAATCTTTTGCAAAGGAATTTACGCTATAATTAAGAAGTTATTAGTTTACTGTGTATTTCATAAACGTTTGAAATTTTTTTTCATTTTATTTGCGGAGTTCGTTATTATCGGGCATTAATTTAAAGCATGAAGTTGACCAAATTTGAGGACGGCGTTGTTTTGATGCTGATAAAAAAATATTTAGAAATTTTATAGATACAAAAGGTATATATAGAATCTGCTACATACCTTCCGAATTAATATTTCATATGTATTCGAATAAATATAAATAAACAATAAAAAAAGAAAAAAGAAGGCGGTAATTAAAATCACTTTTTAGTACGTTAAAAAAAGAATTAAATAAAAAATATAAAAAATATACTTAAATATCTATTGATAGTCCAGATATCCACTGGAGCGCGCTATTTGTGACGTTATGCACATCGTGTCTATTTTAATGCTGGTTTTATTTAAAGAGAAGGTTATGCAATTATACAAATGATCCAGAGTTTGATGTTCCTCACATTCACATAAGGGATTTGAAATCATTTTCCATTTATTCAACGTATAGGCACTATTGTCCCGTTCGTAATCTATTTATTCGGCACCATTCCCGCCGTGATAGATAGTCCATTCCTGAAGGTTACATGCTGAGATCTTGTGGTTTCACTATTCGTCTTTCCATCATTCCTTCCAGTTTCTCGGTGTGTTCTCCAAATGTACTGCCGTTTTCCAGGGTGACTGTCTAGATTCCAGTTCTGTTATTGGTTTGTAGTCTTTATCTACATATATATATTAGGTAGTTCTCCGTATGTGTTCTTCTCGTCTTAATTTTGGAGAAACAATGCGAGCAAGAACAGGAAGACAGTCTTTATTTCTACATTAACGCGTCATTAATACTGGACATCTATTTTCTCAGTATGCGCACTGTTCAGTCAAATAGGTGCGCAATACTCCGCCGCTGAGTAGGCGAGCGGTAGAATTGTTCTCAGCACCTTTGTAGCTGCTGGTACCGGCAAGTTTCCTTAATAAATTCATCCATGTCTTTGTGTCAGATTCTCAATATGCGGCCTGTATGTTATCGTTCTATCCGGTATAACCCCAAGATATTTCAGATTGGTGTTAAAATTTATTCAATTATTTTCTAATGTAACGTTAAGTTCGGACTTTGCCATTTGCGTCATGCAGGTCTAACCTTACTTATATCTGTTCACGCTTTCTAAGACTTTTGTTAATACTTCGTCACATTTATTCACGGATTCACTTTGGTATGCGAGCGCAGTACATCCGCGTACTGGAATTTACTTTTCTTTGTAATACTGTCCGTCTATATATTATTATTATTTTTTTTTTTATTATTATCGTTTCAAAGTTATTTTTACTAATGTACACTCGAAAATGGCATAATACCCGATAGGACACTAGTTTCTTTTAATACAAATAGTGATTTTAAATATTTCTTTGTTTATTTTAGCGATTATAGAAAGAATAAATTAGAAAAAATTGGATTCGTTTAATTTTTATTCTTATTTGTACTTTAATTTTTTGAAAATAAATTATTTTGTAAATTATAGAACGATTATTGTCGCACGTTTCGAAAATTGTGTGACCGTTGTAAAAAATAAGAAAATGTAGAGCAATTCGGATTTAGGAAAGAGAACAAGAGAATTTGATTTTAAAACTCATGTATTAAAGACGATTAGATGTAAACAAAGTGACTTATGTAACATTTATAGATTTAGAAAAAGCATTCGACAACGTAGATTGGAAAATATTACTTAGCATTTTAAAAGGCAAAAAAATGTATAGATTGGAAAGATAGAAGATTAATATGAAATTTGTATAAATCGCAAACAAAAATTATAGACGTTAATGGATATTAAAAGCTAAAATACGGAAAAGATTAAAGGTGTTTGAAAAGTATGACGACATGGCGTTATTCACATTATCATATCAGAGATATTATCTTCTGCGGCTTCAGCGGCTTCTGATTCATTATCTAATCAATAAGATTTTTTCCTGCAGGTCACATTATCTAATCCGAGAGATTACTTCCTGTGGCTTTTGATTTATTCACTAATAATAGAATATCATTACATAATCTCAATCACTATCATAATTTAATTAAATAAACGCCGAAAACGATTTACAACTAAAATTTATACACCGCGTCGACATATAGTAAAATAGACGCCATCGATAGTGTATTAATAAATTTGGGGGGGATATTAGCTGAAATATATAAATGAATTCACAACAAACTTGGTCGGCTGCGACCACTAGATAAAATTAAATATAAATAAATTAAATTGAAAAACGTAAATATATATATATATATATATATATATATATATATATATATATATGTAACATTGGTTATGTACTGATAACCGTTCAACCGATTATTTCGTCCGCTTATCTCTCGTATACTCGTTATCGTTTATTGTACGTAAGTTAATAATAGAGATACTCGCTGTTATATTACATATACGCGTGGTTTATTATTGTAAACAGTTAAAACGCTAAATGTTGTTGATCATCGCGTAATATTACGTATACGGATAAATGTACATCTTTTCGAGTTTTCTATAGGTATGTATTAAACTCTTTCCATTCGTTTAATGTATTAATTATAATTTTATAAAGTTTATATTAAATAAAGCTAATTTTCTATAGTTGAAACCTCGAAACATCATTTATTCAAAAATCAAACTTACAACTCGAAAAGAACTTTTATCAGTCATCATTGATATCATGACGAATGGAAATACAACCCAGGTGTTGGAGAATGTTCGTGTCAAGATCCGATTGGAAAAGTGCATGACGAAGACATCGAAAAATATGGTAACTGTAGTACGCGCGATAAAAAAATTCGGTGATGTAAATTTTTATGTTTTTCCACATGATATGTGTCTCGATTCTATGCATACAACTCTTTTTAATCATCCCATTGTTGCAAAAACGAACAAGTCTCTGACCAAAGTCGGTCAAACTCGATGTTTTACAATTACTATGCCTCCTGAGTTAAGTAATTTATATTTTGATGATGAATTAAACCCTGTATTTAAAGACCATTATCTAGAAGAAGAAATTATACCTCAAACTTCCTTCCCTGACCCCATCACCTTGGAAAGTTTAGTCAAGATTTTCACTGAAATCAAAGAAAAATCACCTCAGGGTACTAGAGAAAAAGAAGAATCTGTTCATCATGTAAAAAAAAATTTTGTACTAGAAAATTTTAAAGGAAAAAATCAAAACGCACCGGAATGGTGGCGGAAATTTGAACAGGAATGTAAGGAAAACCAAGTCGAAAATATTAAACGAAAAATCCAAATATTAAAATTGAGTGTCGAAGATACGGCGTTAGAATGGTTTAATACCACAATATTAAAACTTTCGGATGAAGATAATTTTGAGATATGGAAACAAGAGTTTTTATCTACATTCTCAGACAAAAGTTGGCAATCTGATCGTCAAGCTTTTTCATTTAGGTATCTCGGAGGCTCTTTAATTGAGTATGCATTAAAAAAGGAACGTATGCTTCTGGAACTGCAGCCTAAAATGAATGAGGAAACAAGAATTAGTCTTATCGTTATTGGCCTACCAATACCCATTCAGGATAAAATCGAAAAGAATGAAACTAAATCTATTCAAGATCTTTTAAGCAGCATACGAGTACACGAATCTTACACCAAAAAGAAAGAGTTTCAAAGTGTAGAAAAAACTCAAAAGCAAGAACAACTAAAAACTAATGTAGGAAAAAACTATAAGCCATGTACAATTTGTGAAAAGATAGGTAAACCAGGAAGATTTCATCCAGAAGCTTTATGCAAAACAAAAAAAAGAATCGAAATAAATTTAATCAAATCAAATGAAAAAGAGACACCTACTGATTCAAAAAACGAATAAACTCACCACTAATTTTGCTAAAGATTAAAATCGACAATAAAAAAGTAATCGGAGTATATGATACAGGTGCGAATGCGACCTTAATCAGTAATAAAGTATTAAAAAATATTAAATACGAATTGTCAAGAAATAAAAAAATTTTGAGAACAATTAGTGGTGACGTTGTAACCGATAAAACCATACAAATAAACCTAACTATAGGAAGAAAAACACACAGATGCGAGGCGATAGTGGTGAATGAAAAAAATTTACAAAAAGACTTACTACTAGGACTCGACACAATAAAAAAATTTAAATTATCGCAAGATGAAAACTGTAACATTTGGCAAAAATCAAAAACCCAAATAACCCAAGTCGAGGCAAACACCACAAACCTTGATCAACCTTTTAATGAAATATCATACACAACTATTTCGGAACTCGATCATTTAAAACCAAATAATAAAGAGAAAATGATTGATTTAATAAAAAAATATGACTGTATATTCGCAAAAGATAAATTCGATGTAACATTAATAAAAAATTACGAAGCGGTGATTAAGCTTAGCGAATATAAGAACATAGCCAAAAAACCATACCGTTGTTCACCTAAAGAGAATGAAGAAATAGATTCACAAGTAAAAACCCTCTTACAAAAAGAATTAATAGAAGAATCCCAATCACCTTTCGCAGCGCCGGTTACATTAGTGTTAAAAAAAGATGAAAAAAAAAAGACAAGGCTGTGTATAGACTATAGAGAATTGAACAAATTAATTGTACCTGAAGCACAACCGTTTCCTAGAATAGAAGATATTCTAATAAAAAGCCGGAACAGTAAAATATACTCAGTAATAGATTTAAATTCCGCCTTTTGGTCAATCCCGATCCGTAGGAAAGATAGATATAAAACAGCTTTCACAACTCAGAAGGGTCACTACCAATGGGCGTGTTTGCCTTTTGGAATGAAAAATAGCCCTGCTATTTTCCAAAGAATTTTGTCAAGCATACTGCGAAAGTATAACCTGGACAGTTCCTGTATCAATTATATCGATGACATCCTTATTATCTCAGAAAACTTTGACAATCATATACAATGTTTGGAAAAATTATTTGAAGCGATAAAACAAGAAGGATTTAAAATAAAACTGGAGAAATGTAATTTTGCCACACCAAAGGTTAAATACTTAGGTCATATCATTAATAAAGGTACTGTATCGCCATTATGTGATAATCTTGAAGCAATAAAACATTTTCCCACGCCAAAATCACAAAAACACGTAAGACAATTCTTGGGGAAAATTAATTTTTATCACAAATACATTCCAGATAGTGTTACACTTTTGGAACCATTACATGCTTTACTTCGTAAACACCAAAAATTTTTATGGTCACAAGAATGCGAGTGTACATTTCAGAAAGTTAAAGATTTGTTATGCTCGGCTCCTATTTTGGCAATCTTTTCTCCGGATAAAGAAACATATTTATTTACAGATGCCTCAGGAATAGGAATAGGTGCTGTCCTGAAACAGAAGCAAGAGAATAATGAACTTCTGCCTGTAGCCTATTTCTCAAAAAAGTTGACATCAGCACAAAAAAAAAAGAAAGCTGTGTACTTAGAATGCTTAGCCATTTATGAGGCGATAAAATATTGGCATTACTGGTTGATAGATCAAAAATTTGTTGTAATCACAGATCATAAACCACTTGAGAATCTTAATATCAAGCAACGTATCGATGAGGAATTGGGTAACATAACTATGAATTTGTCACAATATAACTTTACTGTAAAATATAGTGCAGGAAAATTAAACTTAGAAGCAGACGCTTTATCCAGAAACCCAGTTATGGAAAGTTCATGTGAAATTAATAATGAAATAGAAATTGTGAATTTTATAACAGCACAAGATATTATTAAAGATCAAGAAGACAACAAAATTCAAATAAAAGATATAATCAAAAATAAAGATGAACAAAATATAATCTATAGAACCGCCGATAAAAAACAAATAATAATATCTCAAGAGTTAGGAAGGCGAATTGTGCAGGAAACTCATATTAGGTTGGGTCATATAAATACCTATAAAACATTAAGAGAAATAAAACAAAAATTTTATTTCAAAGACATGTATACATTAACAAAAAAAATATGCTCAGCATGTATAATATGCAAAAAAAATAAAACAAGAATTGGGAGAAAGATAGGATTATTATCACATCTAGGTCCAGCACAGAATCCATTTGAAATCATGTCTATTGATACAATTGGAGGATTTCATGAGCAATCATCAAAACACAGATATTTGCACATATTAATCGATCATTTTTCACGTTATGTGTTCGGGTTAACATCCAAAACACAATCAGCACACGACTACATCAAACTGGTGAAGCCAGTGCTAAGTATTGGTCAGGTCAAAATCATTATGTTGGATCAATATGCGGCTCTTACATCACGAAAATTGCAAGATGTGTTAAAAGAAAATAATATTACAACTATATTTTCAGCAGTCGATTCTCCAAGTTCTAATGGATTAAATGAACGGGTAGGACAGACTCTTGTCAATAGAATACGTTGCAAATACAACGAATGCAAAGAAAAAAAAATGAATACCAATTGGACAACAATCGCTAAGCTCTGTATAGACGACTATAATAACACAATACATGACGCAACAAAATTCCGTCCAAATTATCTTCTGTTAGGAGATAGCTCATCTCCAATAACAGACCTAAATCGGCAAATAAACAATTTAGTAGAAGATAGAAAACAAGCATTCCAAAACTCTGAGTATTCTCACATGAAGAACAAGAGATATTATGATAAAAATAGAAAGGACGTCGTCTTTAATGTAGGAGATGAGGTATATATCGAAAAAGGAAACAGACTTAACAGACAAAAATTAGACGAAATAAGAGAAGGTCCTTATATTATAAAAAATAAATATTCAAACACAATTTACGAAATCCAAACTAATAAAAGAAGAGATAAAGGGCTCTATCACATATCCAAATTATTTCCGAAAACTGAAGTTCTCCAGTTTTCGGTTTGGTAGGGAAGATGTAACATTGGTTATGTACTGATAACCGTTCAACCGATTATTTCGTCCGCTTATCTCTCGTATACTCGTTATCGTTTATTGTACGTAAGTTAATAATAGAGATACTCGCTGTTATATTACATATACGCGTGGTTTATTATTGTAAACAGTTAAAACGCTAAATGTTGTTGATCATCGCGTAATATTACGTATACGGATAAATGTACATCTTTTCGAGTTTTCTATAGGTATGTATTAAACTCTTTCCATTCGTTTAATGTATTAATTATAATTTTATAAAGTTTATATTAAATAAAGCTAATTTTCTATAGTTGAAACCTCGAAACATCATTTATTCAAAAATCAAACTTACATATATATATATATATATATATATATATATATATATTATCATCATCGTTGTATTGTTCATTTCCGAACATAGTGATTAGCTAATGTGTGTTTATTTTTACATACAAAATGAGCTATCGCAATCGATACACTATTTATATGCGGCGCGGATGCGCGCGCATATGATGTTATACAGAGTGGGGTGCCACTGTCTTCTCTGTGATAATTAAGAATTGAATAACGATGAAAACTTTCTATGTCGCGTGTTGGTTCGAAATCCCGACTGTCGAGTTGACAGTCGAGCACTCTAACAAATACGCCCCACGATATTGTGTATATATGTATGTAAAATCGTTGCACTGTTTCCATTTTAGTTAAACGGTCAACAATAAAAATCAAAAGAAGAAAATTTGTTGGTATCTATTTTGTTTGCTATTTCATAATTTTATATTTTTTATTTAAATTACGAACTAAACACATTCAAAATCGATTTTAATTTTAAAATCGAGTGGAACTTTAATTCATTTAAGAAACGTTTTCTAAATCCATTTTGATTGAAAATGGCATCAATTCAAGTAAAAATCAGAATTGAACGAGAAGAAAAGGATTTAAAAGTCATAAGTGCGGTGAAAACTATAAAAATGTGAACGAACGAAACAATTTATAAATTTCCAGAAGAAATACAAGGCGAAAACATTAATACAGTAAGAATGACCTATAAAAGTATGAAAAAACATGGCCAATTCCATAAGTCAACAGTAACATTACTATAACAAATAGCTTCATTATATTTGGATAGTGATGAAAATTTTGTTTTTAATGATATCTCGAAGAACAACAAAGTGAAAACCAAGTTATGGAGCCATCAACAATAAACGCTGAATACACTCGTTATAAATTTATAAAACTGGTTGACAGTTTTCAAGCACAACTGAATATTAAGATCAGATGTTGAAAGAAAATTTATTATTGAAAAATTTCGGGGGGAAACAACAGAACTGTAAAAGATGGCTTGAGGATTTTGAAAAAGAATATGTACGATAGAAACAAATTCAACGTTTAATAGTACAATTTCACATATTAATAGATTATACCTTAAAGAAAGGAAGATTGTTATTGGAAAATTAATGTGACGTATGAAATACTTCTAGAATAAATCATATTGTTACAGGTTTACCTTTCAATATACAAAATAAAAATAGATAAAGAAGAAGTGCAAACAAATTGATGAAACAATGTATATAAAAAAGAAAGAGAATAAATTTAAATATGATGAAATGAACTTAAAAATGTGATATAAGTGCAACAAAACTAGAAAATATCAATGAAAAAAAAAAACATGTTTAAGAAAACCAAATCGATATCGTCCACTGGAATTATGTCGTAATAAAAAACGATATAAACAAAAAATTCAACAGACATAAAAAAATTGAACCAGATAATGAAAAAAACTAATTCGCCCAAAGAAATTTACCTCACTTATGTAAATGTGTTAATAAATAAGATGAAGAAAGTTAAGTGTTTTTATGATAGTGGCTCAAATTTAACGTTAATAAATCAAAAAGTCATAAATGACATAAAAACGAAAATAATTCTAAAACAAGTGATGTAAATTTCATAAACGGCCGGACACGTTTACATTTAAGAATCAATAAAATCGAAGATGTTTTTAGAAGTTTATATGATTAAAAATGGCAAATTTTCATTCGATCTATTACTCGGTTTTTAGCTGCTATAGAGAAATCTCAATTAATTCAAAATGAAAATTTAAAAATTTTTCAAAAATTAGATGAAAAAAACATAGAACAAATTTCAGAATTAAAAGAAAACACAAGAATGATAAAAACTCTGAACTGTAATGAATATATATAGATGTTAAAAGTTTTTATGCAAATCTTGACCATGTAGATGTAGAAGAAAAACAACAAAATAAATCAACTTATAACCAAATATGAATCAATGTTCGCTAAAAGTAAATATGATGTTAAAATGATAAGAAAGAAGGAAGCACAAATAAAATTAATGGAAGAAAAAATATTGCAAAAAACCCTACAGATGCTCAATTCCAGATCAAAAAATAACAAAACTGTTAGAAGCTGGATTGATAGAAGACCAAAGTTCACCATTTGCATCGCCAGTAATATTGGTATATAAAATAGAGGAGAACTGTAGGTCACGTTTATGTGTCGATTCTAGAGACTTAAATAAATTAGTTGTCCCAGAACCTTTTATCCTTGAATTGAAGATATTATGGTGGAGGTAGGAAACTGTAGTTTTCAGCTCTGGATATAAATTCAGCATTTTGGTCTAGAAAAAAAAAAAAAAAGAATTTGTTACAGATAATGTCATTGGCAACGAATATGTCTGCATTTGGATTAAAAATATCGTCCTCGATATTTCAACGAATTTTAGCAAATATAAATAGAAAACAAATTAAATGAATTTTTTATAAATTTTATTGACGATAATTTTTTCAAAAATATTTAAAGAACATTTACTACACCAAAAGCAGTTATTAAAGAAGGTTTTCGATTAAAATTAATGAAATGTCACTTCGCTAAAAACTCAATAAAACATTTGGGATATATTATTAAAAAAATATATATAAAATACGGCCTTATAAGGATAATCTTCAAGCTATTCATGAATTTCCAAGATCTAAAACCAAAACAAATATAAGGCAGTTTCTTGGAAAAATTAATTTTTATTATAAATATCCAGAAAAGCAGCAAAACAATTAGAACCGTTGTATAATTTATTATGTAACAATGTAAAATTTGATTGGACTGAAGATTGTGAACAGGCATTTAACACCGTTAAAAATTATTTATGTTCAAATCCAATATTTTTAGTAATATGAAGAAGTTTATATTTATGCTGATTATTCAGGGAGTAGGAGCAATCTTTAAACCACCTCAAGAGGATGTATGTTAGATCCAGTTGTTTATTTTTCAAAAACATTAACTCCTGTGCAAAAAAAGAAAAAACCTATTTATTTAGAATGTTTAGCAATCCGCGAAGCTATTATTTATTGGCAACACTGGCTAATAGTTTGGCCCGTCTTGCGCCATTTGTCCAGTGTATTTTAAATTTCAATGCAACTACGTTTGATAAATTTATATAAACTAATGGTAACAGGAGACAATGGTTCAGAAACAATTAACTCAATACTCACGGGTAATGTGTGCCACTTTTGTAAAATACTATAGAACAGTTCATCCCTATGCTTTAGAAATTTCGGACAAACCCAAATTTGATGCTCAACACAGTTGCCAACGTGACACGTATCACATGTACCATCCGAAATTATGCCTAATTCAGCAAGATGGGAGGAGGAGAGATTATGTCCAGAAATAAAGTTGATATATAATCCCTCGTAACGTTCTGGTATAATTGAAACCATGGCTTACTGGAAATCGTATGTACCAAAGCGAAGTATTTTTTCCATTTATTCTTTCTTCCGCCAGAGTAACACTGTTGAAAATCCATTAGTAAAAATTATTTAATCTTTGATAACATTTCAGCCCAATTGCACTTTTCTCGCAAGGAACACTTAATAAATTATAACGCGTTACTTCATCGACCACCTCGTTTCCAGTAGTGCCACAAATAGAAGGGACCCACTTAAACTTCATTCTAGATCCACGATTATAAAGCTGAATAACACGATGTCTCACATCGAATTCCAACTTGGACCCATTGAGATCTGGGAACTTAGACAATTGTAACAGGACACTCGAGGAATCAGAGATGATTAGAATATTATATTACCTCAAATCTTCAACTAGATGCAAAGCCATGTAAATGGCGAACAATTCTACTGCAAATGAGGAACCTGCAAAATCTATATACTTTCGATATGACTATTTTTTCAGGTAATATAAAGCCGAAGTATAATTTCCACGTATTTTATCGACCTACCCATCTGTAAATATAATTTCATAGTTGCTAAATTTTTCATTAATTGCTTGCATAAATGCAACATTGTTAACGCCAGACGGAAGAGTTTTAGCAATCGACTGTTTATTGTTATAACGGATCATAAACCACTTGAAACACTAAAAGTGAAAGCATGAACAGGCGAGAAGCCAAAAGATTTAGTATACTATCTCTCACAATACAATTTTAAGATCATATATGCACAAGGAAAAGAAAATGTGGAAGCTGATTCCTTATCAAGAAATCCAGTCCTAGGATACTTTGAAAATACAGAAGATGTACTACCAGTTATAAATATGGTAAAAATAGAACAAATTATTCAGGATCAGAAATTTAATAGAGAAGGAATTCAAAATTCAAAAAAGTAGTAAAAAAAAGGAGAGATTTCTTTTAAATATCTTAAAAATAGGCAATTATATCAAAACAATTTGGGTTACAATTAATAAAACAGATACATGAATGATCACATCGACGTTACTCATCTAATTAAAAAAATTAGACTACTCTTATTTCAAGAATATGGATAATACCATTAAACAATTTTGCAGAAATTGTGAAATTTGTTTAAAAAAGAAATCTCGAAGATGTCGGAAAATTTGTTTATTATCAAAACTGGCTTCGGAAAAAGAACCTTGTTGGAGGGTTTCGAAGTAATCGCTGTTAAAAAAAAAAATATTTACATATTCTTGTCGATCATATCTCGAGATATGCCCTTGTATCCACATCAAAAGGTCAAAAAGTGCAAAAGATTTCATCAAATTAATTGATCAATTGGCTAAAGAATATCAGATAGGAACAATGTTATCAGATCAATATGCCGGTATTAACACAAAATAACTTAAAAACTATTTAGGAAAAAAAAATATAACACTTATTTTTACATTCGTAGAAAATCCAGAATATAATTAATTAAACGAACGTTTTTTTAAATCGAACATTACTAAACAGGATACGATGCAAAATGAACAGTGAAACAAAAAGATCTTGGTCAAAGATAGCAGCTGAATATACCAACGAATATAATCAGACAACTCACAGTGTAACAAAATTGTCATCATCATATTTACTTTATGGTGAAGAATCAACAATAGTCTTAAATGAATTTGCGAGAAATTCGAAATTTAAAACATGACAGGAAATAAGCAGTTATAAATTCAATGAAAAATTTTCAAATCAATAAGAATCGAATCGATAAAAATAGAAAAAATTACTACTTTCAGGAAAGAGAATTAATCTTGATCGAGAATGATGGAAATAAATTAAAGAGTAACAAACTAGATAAAAATCCTTATTGGTCCATTATTCGACAGATTTCAAACGTAGTATAATATGAAGTCCACTTCCGGAAGAGTGGCAAGGAATTACATTTTTTTCATGGTTGTAAACTAATTCCTCATAATGATATTTAAATTTATGTTATTTGTTAGCGTTATGTTGAAGTCATTTATCGATTAAAGAGGGTTTCATTTTTTTTTTGGAGTGGAGATATAAAATGGTTGCAATGTTTCCATTTTAGTTAATATTACGAAACAGTAAACTGTAACCAGCAAAAGAAGGAAACCTTTTTGTAAGTAAATCCATTTTGCTTGTTATTAATATAATTTTATTTTTTTATTATTTAAATTACGAACTAAGCATTTTCAAAATCCAGTTTACTTTTTAGTTAAAATCGAGTGGAAGTTAATTAATTTAAGAAACGTTTTATATATATATATATATATAATATATATAATATATATATAATATATTTATATGTGTGTGCAGATACGAATGTCGATAAAACAATAGCGTGCGATGGATATGTATTACTATAACAAAAAGCAGATAAGAAAAAACAAGCAACTATAGCAACCTGATAAAGCTGTTCACGTTAAAAATGTTTATCCCTAGCTAATGGGTCGATGGGGAATGGAATGATCGGGGAGTATTAATTATTTATTAATGCATCGACGAAGAATTATTGAAAAAATGAAGACTACTCGATATTTGGCTGACGGGTTATTGCCAGCTTTTGATATTTCAATTAACAAGCCGGTACTTTGAAGTCCGATGAAAATATATATACACATACACACACATATATATATATATATATATCAATTATTCCAGTGAAAACAGATGATTGTCGTAAATAATGCAAAGCTTTTTACTAGTTTAGCTCAAAGGTATTGTGTTTTCGAAATCTATTTTACCGGCTAAAGAGTATTTATGTGTGCGGTGTATTGTTATACAAATGATGGGAATGTTGATAAATTACTTTTGAACCGACAGTTTGCTTTTATTACGTCCTCGGATAGATGACGCGACCGACAATGGAAATCGATATATATATATATATATATATATATATATATATATATATATATATATATATATGGATTGGTTGGCAGGCTATGGTAGATTGAAGGGTAGGTAGGAGGGGACGTGTATAGTTAAATTTTGGTAAATTTCAGAGCGGTCGTTGGTCCATGTTCGTTATCCGCGGTAACAATTTCGTTAGTCGTGCATTAATTAAATCGTAACTCGCGACTGACGAACATTAAACGAAACTCCACCCAAAAAATAATAATAAAAAAAGAAAATTTGATAAAACGAACGTTATATCCATCCGTTAAGTTAATAATAATAATAAAGCGGCCGTGAGAAAAAAATTCTAGAACAGACCGGGCATTAATTATAATCCGTTGCAGACGGTCGAGCGCGTCGAGTAAATAATTAACAGTCAGGCTTCGTCGTTTAATGGAGTCAATCCGTTCTGAGAGAAGTTGAGTTTTGCACCGTTACAGAGAAACTTAGAAATACGAATTGCTTTAAAATGGAGATTGGCCTACAGTTTGGATAGTTTCGAAATAAAGTATGTTTGAATTTTCTCGTGGACGTAACCTATAGGCGAACGACGAATTTTCTAAGCTGGAGACCGCCGTCTGAGACAATGTCGACTAATATACACTTTATGCGCTACGCTTTGACGGAAATTAATCTAATCGCCGATAAGCACGGTCGCCTAATTGTAATCGACGACCGAAACATTAAATTAGTCGGTTAAATAATCGTATTACTATCGATAACTGATTAGAAATCGAATTGTTTCACTTACATATATTATCGAACATCTTGCAAATAAAAAACTTCTATGTACGATTATTCTTTATTCGTCCGCGGTAAACATCTTCTTCTTTTGCTCAATCCGTAGATCGGTGGATAACCTTATCCTAGTTCGATTTTTTTCGACCTTCTTTTAACGGGTTTGCGTAACTTATTGCAATCGTATCTTATATTATTTGATCTAAATATTTATTCCTCGGCCTTCTTCTGTATCGTTTTTATTTTCCCTTCGATTATACGAAAATTAGACTGTGTCGATATAGGTGTTGTCCATCCATTTAATTCTTCTAAATTAAGCTACTAGATTCGTTTATTAAAAACTTTTTAATTCGTCAATTTTTCTGTCCAATTAATTTTCTGTAGCCAGCGCCGAGTTTCGAAGGCCTCTATTGTTTTTTTTATAGTCCCAGTTTTCGATCCATACATCTCAGTATACTCTATATGTAACGCTAAGTACAATTGTTACGAAACCGCTGTTACAGCATCTCTCATAGCCATCGAGTTTGCCAGGATTGAGAGTTCTTATTTTTCTACATCAACGAGTTTGTCGATAAATTTGAAAAATGCGCGAAAATGAATTAATTAAAGTCGTCGGTAACCGCCAGCTTGCGTGATCGATATAGGCGATAGATAGACGTCCTCGACTGAAACATCGATTTTTAATTTAATTTTTTCTTATTTCGCATATTTGTTTATTTATATATTGCGCGAATTAACTGTAATCGATTTTTCAGCTTAATATTTGTTATATTTTATTTCACTTTTTATTGTTTCCATTATTCAATCGTCGATTTCGTGCCATTGTTCCTATATCAGCTACTAAGGTTGATTTTTGTGCATTTAATATACAACGTGTAGTTAAATTGAAAAAATTTATTCCTCCCCCCCCCGTTTGAGAGATACTCGCAATATCCATTTTCAAATCGAACTATAAACGATTTTTTATATATTTCAAGGCGCTTAAACAACTGTTAATGATTTACACGGAATGAGCACACCACTATCCGAAACTGATCTAGTAGCATTCAGCAACAGTATAGGCGAATATGACGAAATGGAGAAGAAATGTCAGATTCTAACAGCGAGGAAATCAAAATTCGAATTTTATATGAAGAAGAAGATGCAAGGGGATTTGTCATTATAGCGTACACTAACGTGATACGGAGTAACTCATATTTCTATAAACGTACACAACTTCTGTAGAAATAACGCTAACACATGTAGATTATCAAGATGAAGATAATCCAATGTACGGAGGACACACGATGAGCGCAGTAATCTAAGGTATAGCTCAAAACGTAAACATATAATCAGGAGCGGAAACCGCACGTTCAGTACGGAGAGGGCAGTAAGGAGTTTCTCTAAGTTGCATAACGAACTAACGAGTATTGACCGAATCACAATGTACAATTCCTTTAACCTTAATGTTTCCAAAAAAAAAAAAAAAAAAAAAAAAAAAAAAAAAAATTAGAACAGCAAAAATTTGGGAAGAGGCGGTTGTAACTGATATAAGACGGACTGAGGAACGACTGTTGATTATTCTTCAAAAAGTTTCTTACGTTCCTCTTGTATGAAACTTACGATATCATGCGCAGAAACTAAAGAAGATCCCGCTTTAGCTGATGAATCTACAATATCATTGTCGGGGATTCCTCGTTGCCTTCGTGTAAGAAAAACGAAAATATACCCAAGCATTCCAGCTGATTAAGGTTTAACATGAAAAATGAAATTAACGTTGTTTTTTGTGTTAGTAAACACAGCTTTTCCAATCGGAAAGAATAACAACCGATGAAGCTGGAAGATGTTGATAAACGTACTTTAACGTTTAGTACATTGCTACAGCCTCGGCAGTAAAAATCGAAAAGAGTTTTACGTTTAAATCATGTTCCAGTGGATAAATATACATACATGTATATATATATATATATATGTATAACATGTCGTGTGTGTGTGTGTATGTTCTGTTTTTTCTTTGGAACTCTGTTTTAAACATTTCCACTCGAAAGAAATTGAAAAGTATAAATTTGAAGGAAAAAACTAAACATACCGCAACCTTATGATAGTAAAATGTCAACGAGACACACTAGCTCTCGAATAGTGTAGGGTCAATTTCGATGTGTGCCACTTTGTATCGAGCGGGACCTCTTTGACCGACGGACCGTAAATGAAGTTAGTCGTTCTGGTTATACCACCTTTTCTGTTCCCCCGTACCGTATAATTTTTTCTTCAGAGTTTACTCCTTTTAACAGACCGGAAAACCCTTTACAGCCTAATGTCTTTTCATACCGTTTCTATTAAATATTTCCGCTACGTTTCTTTGTCCACATTAGACTCCCTATATGCATGTATATATATATATATATATATATATATATATATATATATATATATATATATATATATATATAAATATATATATATATATAAATATATATATAAATATATATATAAGCTTATGGCACAAATTTATTTATATTAAGTTTTGTTTTCCTGCTTCTTGCATTGTAATCTTTTTTTAAGAACATTATTACGTAAATTTTTTTCGAAAGAACCCACCGCCGCAAAAGTATTGGTCGGAACGCTTTAAGAAAAATCCCGGGAAATTATAGAAGTAAAAGAAATTCACCGAAAATGGAAAAATACGAAAAAATAGGTACACGCGAACAAATAATTTTTTCCTTTAACAATGATTTCCAGTTTTATTCCGAAAAATTTGAATGAGTACCTGATATCTGACAATTTGGAAAGTTTTTTTTTGGATTATGGTACCTGCAGATGCATATATATATGGAAGTTATCGAGGATACATCTAAGACATCTCGATTTTGCACTAATTGCAGTCTTAAAACTAGCATTTGAGATTGAAGACCGAACCGGACAAGAATATGTTAAAATAGGCCTAACGATTGACTTATTGATCGTTCTGCGCGCGCTATATCGATTCTTTCTGTTTGAATTTAATTCGGCCGAGTTCTGTCTGGCGGCATTATTTTCAAGTTGCTTTTTTTTCACTTTTTTTTTTTTACAATATTCTTCAAAACGCCGACGACTGAAGAATTAAACGTTTTCCCGCCCGATCGATCTACAGTTCCTTTAAAATAGTCATTTTCTTTTATTTTAAAGATCGTTGGCATAAGAAATCGGTTCGCGTCTATAATTACAAGGTGCGGCGAATGATTCGCGCTACAGAATAAGATTCCACAGACCGCAAAGCAGAATCGGTCGTCGAGGAACTGCATGCGCAGCCTTACTAGATAGAAGCGATCTACTAAGCATTATCAATCACCATCGCGTATCATTCGTTCCGGAATTTTACTATATACACATCGTGCATTAGTGAGGTCTTTAAAGATTTAAAGTTCCCCGTAGTCATTCCGAATCTTCTAACTCGCAGCGATTTCTCGTCGACCATCCATTAGATCTCATGACTTACACTTAACCTCTGATTACGATATACGTACTTTCCTTTTCTTCTTTGGACGCTTTTTCTGCGGATTCGAATATTTTCGAAATATATATATATATAAAGTTCGTTCACGTCACAAAAAGCCAAAAAAAAAAACTATGTATAAACGGACAAACGTGTATCATATTGTAGGAATATTCAACCTCTAAGGTTCGCAGCGTGTAGAGGTGGTAAACAGCGTTGAACGTAGTTCTGTAAGTGATCAGTGTTTGTTAGTTACGTGAACTTCACGACTCATATATATATATATACATATATATATATATATATATATATATATATATATATATATATATATATAGAAACAGACCTCACACACACCACAGTGCAAGTGTGTATGCGTATATTATTTCTGCGCTGGCGAATAAATTGTAGTAAACAATTTTTACAATGGCTAAAACTAATCATGAAAATTTATGGTTAAGCGCCGTCACGAAATGATATAAAAATGGAGTCGTTTTTCGAAAAGCGCACACGAGCGAAAATATATATATATATATATATATATATATATATATATGTATATGTAATGCAAGGAGAATATACACCGGATGGAAATAAAACGAGATGGTGAACACGATATGAAGGAATAGAGATGTAACTGTGTAAAAGGAAGAACTGCCAAAATAAGTGTATCTTTAAAAGGGTTTAAATTACCATTTTAATAGGATATATTTCACGAACCTGTTAAACCTTCTTCGGGAAAATATCCTGCAATTCTTTCTAGACAGTCTTTAGCAGTACTACACCTACGGCATCTCCGATGCGTTGTTGTCCGGGATTTAATCTGATATTTAGGTCGTACCATTCGTTGCGTACTGTTATCATTATTATGATAATTATTATTATAAACTATTTATCTGTTTTATTTATTAGTGTTACTATTAAATTCGCTATATTAACCTTCGCCAGGAATTATTAACGTTCTCGCGATGAAACTAAATTTTTAATACGATATCGTCTGCTTCGTTTGTATCGCATATTCGGCGAATGAACGAAAAATGGTTGCACGCGAATGTAGTGACCGTGCTAGAGTTTACGCGGAGAGTTCTCCCTCGGTATGGTGTTAACGGTTGAATGTGTATGTCAGGTGAGGAAGTTTTAGTAAGGAAGCTCGTACAATTTGCACGATGAACTTGAGATTAATTAATTTATAAACGTCGCGCGTCATAAAATAAATTATTATTATTATTATTTTTTGAATCCTGAAAAGTATACCAGTTTTATTTTTGCAATGTTATAAACTAAATGAGCAGCAAATAGCGTAACACGCGCAGAAGAATATGATGAAACTCTGCTAATTATATTAATTGGTAACGATTGGTTTGATAAGCCTTTCGAGATCTGAATGAGTAGACAAAAGATGCCTGCGGATTCGGATGGTAAGAGAGCCGTTTCTGATCGAGCAATAATCGTATATTACTTCGTTGACCCGTTTGAACTGTAAATCTGCATGGAGTGCGTCATTTCATTTATTTCGAACTGTTTGAAGTACGATTCGACGCTTCATCCACATATTTGTATTCCGTAAGTCCATACTGGACGTATAACAGTTTTATATATTACGAGCTCGTTCACTAGCTTCATTTAAAGAGCGATGATCCGCTATGACGTATTTTACTTTTTGTATTCGGGCAGCTTTATGCTCGATATGTGTTCTCGGTGTCGATTTCGAATTCATATGCGTACGTAATTATTTCGCAGAATTTGTAACTTGCTGGTTATTAATGTGGATAACATAAGGAAAGGTATTTGAAAAAACAATCAGACACGAAGGAAAAGATTAGAATATGTAACCTCAAACACCGTGTTAAAGTGGTAGATGTAGCCAGACTTAAGAAAATATTTAAAGCCCAACGCCCTTGATGTGCAACCGCCTGTGAAGGAGTTATAACTTGACGATGTATATATATATATATATATATATATATATGTATAATATAATCAGATTCAAAATTATGCACACATTTTTTAATGCATATTTATTAATTTCGCACGAAAAGTATATTCATATTGTTCGAATTTTATGTTACTAATTTTTCCTTATAATGTTTGATTACTAATTGAAAAAATTATATATGTCTTACTCCATATTTTCTCGATGCAGGAACGTATTTTATTCGATAATTATTATTAGTATTTTTGTATTTCTTTTTATCGGGGTTGCCATTAATATTTCTATAGACAACTTCTCTGGAAATATCGCTATGGCTGGAAACGCATGTAAATTATCAAGTCGAAAGAGCGATAATACATTGTAAGTAGAACCGTAGTAACACGATGATCGCAGTAACTTAAACTACAACATTATTAAAGAAGGACGTTCTCGAACATGATCAGGATTGGAAACTGCACGTCCGATATGGAGAGAGCAGCAAGGAATTTCACTATATTTCGTATTAGGCGATCATCCGGTTAATGACCGAATTGCAATGCGCTGCTATGTACAATTCCTTTTTACGCTTGATGTTTTTAAAAAAAACGAAATTTAGGAACATACTGTTAGTACAGAGGAGACTATATTCTTCAACTATATCTTTTCTTCGATGTTTTTTCTACGTTCCGACTGTACGAAACTTATACGATACCGTGCGCAAAAACTAAAAAGAGCAACATTAGAAGACCCCGATTTAGGTAACGAATACACAATTTCGTTATTAGGGTTTCCCCGGATCTCGTCAAATATATCCAATTATTTCATTTTTTGAACGTAACACATTGTTAAACAACTTCGAATTCGTTTAATTATTTTTGATAAAAGCCAACCTCTAATCCAACCATCGTAGACGGACTGCATAATTTCAATTCATCAAATTTCTACACGCAACCAAAAAAAAAAATATATTTCTAGAAAATTCTGCGTAATTTTAATCTTACTTAAATCGACAACCAAAAGCCTAATAGAGGCGACCTTTGTTAAGCATTCGTATATACCGAATTGTAAGATAACGTTATCATTTCCGTAATCATTTACGAACAATCGTCTTGTTTACTTACCGGATTGAGTGGAAGTTTGACGTTCGCGAACTGCTTCTCTCCATTCCCTTCGTCTGGTTTTAGAACTGTATCGATTTTCGGCATTCCTGTGTTTGAACGCCACACTTTCCTAAAACGTATATTAATTTATCATTACCGTTATCGGTATCATTAACATATTATTATTTATTATCAACATTCTCCCCCGAAGATATTTTGTACCATTGCCGGATCTGGAGCGCTGAGCGAAATGAGACGCGTCCATAGGTAAGAGCATAGTTGAGTTATCCGCAGATAGGGTCTCAATTGTTGCATTCGAAGTAACAAAACGGTTTTAGTTGATTCGGATTTTCATCGAAAAGTTTCGTACTTATCTTTTCTTAATTCCATCCTGTTTTATTCTTTCGCTCGCAATGTGTTAATTATCTTATATTTGACGCTAAATCACACACGAGATATGTCTGTGGATAGCATTCGAATTGCCGCGCAGATTGTACACATACACGGTTTTGCAATATTCCTCCTACAATACACCAGAAAATAGCGCACACTGCTTGACAGATATGATGTGCACGTAGCAGTTTTATGGGAGACCATTCGGAAATGACGATATCTAAGAACCGGTTTTTAACTACGTCTTATTTTTACAAAACGATCCGCTCCGGCATAAGTACTTAGACTATGTAGATAATTATTGTTAGTCTAGTAAATTAAATGCCGAGATTGTTATACTCACGATAGGTTCTTTTGTTTTCTGTATCGATTTGATAGTATCTCACCGAGGTAATTAATATTTGAGAGATTTCAATGACCGCGACGGTTTAAAAATATCACCTCACGTTGGAGGCAAGCCCGAACTCAAAGGAATGGAAACTTATTGCTCCATCAGGTCGTTATAGAGATATTTATGAAAAACATTACTGAGTAACAAACTTAAATGTATGTTTTGCATGAAATACGAGACATTCTCTAGAGATTACAGGCATGGCAAAGTAATAAATGCGCTGTATAAACAGTAATATAGCAGTATGAATAATTCTGAAAAGATTTTCAAGAAGCAGACACAATTTCGATCTACAATAACGGAGGAAACCATCGAAGATGTAACTAGAGAGCGATCTCATTGCTTTAATCGGTTGGTAAATTTTTATCCAGAATATTACTGTACGACTTCTGTGACGTATAACGGAATTTGTCCGGGTTGCTGCACAACGGGCTCTATATTCGCATTAAGGCGAAAATACTGAAATAGATTTTATCGATATTATTAAAGTGATCGACACATTTCTGAGAGGACTACTTATGAAATGCCCGAGAAAAGCGGGATGTTCGTAAAGGTTGGGTACTAAACGGGAATGTAGTTGCCATGCTCTGACCAGAGCTACATCCTTATATGTACAGTTTTGAACCTTTGATGAGATTCAGAAAAAAATGCTAATTTTGCTCCAGTTTATTTATAAGAACATTAAATTTAAATGTATTATAATAAACAGTACAACAATAAACGTATAAAGCTTGTTTATAGCTATAATTATTTTTAATGTTATAAAGCTTATTAAACTTTTTTTCGTGTTTTTTTATGTGGAATGTAGTGATTAATAGTAAAATAAACAACAAAGAAAAAGTTAAATTCACTACGTTTTTCCTTTATGAAAAAAAAACGTTTCGATTCTTAGGCCTTTATCAAGTGAATATTTAAAAAAAAAAATAAAAATATAAAATGAAAAAATATTAATTTGATATTACACAAAAACCAGCAAAATTAAAAAGAGTATTAATAAAACAGGATTCACAGTCAGATTGTTTTTTTTTAATACTGTTTTTAATTAGACTGTTTTTTTTTTGTGAATTATAATCTTAAATTAATATTTTTTCATTTTATATTTTTTTTAATTTTTTAAATATTCACTTGATAACAGCCTAACAGCTGAAAAGCTTTGGAAAAATTTTAGTGATGTTTAACTTCTTTTTTGTTGTTCATTTTATTTATAATTGGATTAGCTGCTCGTTTATTGATATGTTCTGCATGTTGCAAAAATAATAATGGTAATGTTAACGGTGATATTAGTGACGACAAGGATAATCATCTTAGCGATAAACAATCTTAAATAATATCTGCATAGAACCGGACTCTGAAAATATTTTTATTTTGTAAGGCATGTTCCCATCAACATTACACTTGATTAACCGCTTTCTTAAGCGCTAAAATAGTCAACAAATGTGGCCGTAATAAAAAGAAATCACTTTCTTTTCTCCCATTTCTCTTATTGAAATAAAATTATGCGGCGATTTATCGCTCGATTCGGTACATTTTTCGATTATCAATCATGTAAAGTTAAACCTAGCATTAGGAAACTGAAAATGTGTAATAATTGTCGGAGATTTGTCGTAGCGAAACTAGTCGCAGTTTTTGCTCTGCTAGTCATAAGTCATTGAGATACCAAATGAATCGTGAAACTTCCCCAGCAGCTCTGTATTGTTCTAGATGTATGACTAACCACAGCTTTATTTTCAGGAGAACAGTGTGTTTGAGCTTCATCAATTGTATATCATGATAATCTATATTATTCGTATTCGACGGTTTTAGCGGTGTAAGCTAATTTACATTATTTTTAATTTCTTACGTGTTAATAATGATTTTAAGTTTTGTATTTTAAATAGTTTTCGGTGTGTTCATATTTTGAAACTATCGTATACCTGAGACATATACCTTGGGTGGTTTTCACAGTAGGGCGCCCATAGGGAAGTATGTTGCCGTCTGCTGATAAATAGCAAGCCGTTTTTTAGACGACAAGAACACAGCATGTTTATGCGGATCGCGCGTATCCAATGCAGTTGCCTTACCTTTCAGGAGTCAGTTTAAATACCTGTTCACCAACAAGTTTAAATTCAAAGGAAGTGATAAACATAATAGATGTACACAAAGATGAATCCTCGGAATCGTCAATTAACTATCTGTTGGAAAAAATTCTCTTAATAAACTCACGCAATTAAAACGCTCAAACAAGGCGAACATCAATTGCTAAAAGCATGTCAGAATACTTTTGGGATTTGATTTTAATTATAGAATGTTCCGTGTATATCCAACGATTAAAAATAAAAATGTTCAAAAAAATAATAATTTCGTTACAAAGAAAATTTGTAATTAACGTATGCAGAGGATATAAAATTATCTGACACAGTGCGTTAATCACTATTTGTAGTGTACTACCACTCGACTTACTAATGAAAAGCAGAACTGTCATATTTGCAATAAAGAATGATGAATTTCAGTTTGTTAATGAAAATCTAGTTTGAGAACTAGGCTCTTTATCACCAATAATACAAACCGTTTCTTTAGCCCCTGCAGCATCCTATAGCAAACCAATTAAAAACTGTTTAAAAAATTAGTACAGTACGATTAGGCAATCGAAATGGGAAAAAGATACAGTTGGGCGCCATTCGTTTAAAATGATCCCTAACTTTTTAAACAGACATAACTTTAAATTTATTTTTAAACGACCCATTAACGGGGTATCGGAAAATTGGCGCGTTCTTTTATCGTTTTGGCTCATGCAAAGATGATAAATGCCTCTGCGGGCTGAGGGCTGAGGGAAACTGTAGAATATACTATTTTCGAATGTGCAAACTACAAAACCATAAAACACTTCAATAAAACAAATCTAAAATTCAATGGAGAACTAATCGCTCTAAATTTCCAAACATACTTCGTCCTAGATTTCAGAACACAAGCGTCGTACATAATGGTCCGTTTACATATCATAATTATCTGTGTGGTTATGTTAATAAATAATTATTTTAGTTTTTCAAGTGTACATATTCTTTATATGATTCTATCAACCGTGTGTATTTTGTAAATATAAGACCATTATTATGTCACCTTTTAATTTAAATATAATTCTAATGCATACAAGAGCAATTGTAGCAATAGTACACAACGCGTGTAAATGCGACTGTATGTGAGAATTAGCATTAATTATGACAAAAAATTGTAAGGAGCGGCCTCCTCTCCGTGCGAGAGAGACAACTCCAATATCAATACAAAAAAAATACTGTAATTTACATCACAAATTTTTACAAATAAATTATTTAATAAAAAAAAAAAACACTCAGCCCATGATATTGGTTATCCAGTTAACCATGAATTAAGCTACAGAAAGTTACAGCGTTAGAAAATGTTTCATTTTCCGAGTCAAATTAGTTTGTAGGGGCTGTGGTCACTTCTGCATTTGCATTTGCTGAAGTGACAAGTAACAAAAAACAAACAAGATCTAGTTCCATTAAACGGAAAAGAAATATCAACTGTTCAGATTTTTCTAGTCGCCGCTACAATAATTCGATTCAATTCAATTCAAAGAAGTCAAATCCCATAGCGTGTTGTAGTGAAGGGTATTCATCCAACCGATAAACACAGAAGAAATTAAAAAAGAATTAGTTCAAAAAGGTCGTATAGTAAAAGGTGAAATAATTAACATACGAAGGCGAGTAAGTGAGAAAGAAATACCAATATAATTCGTCAATATCGAACGTAAAGAAAATAGTAGGGATATATTCGAAATTGAACACTTATGTAATCTTAAGGTAACCATTGAGCCACCTTATAAAAAGAAGGAAATTGTAATGCCAACAGTATGGACATACCAAAAATAACTGTTTCAGACCGCCTGGCTGTGTCAGATGTAGAGATAGCCATTTGACGGCAAATTGTACTAAACCGAAATTAACAGATAATAAAAATTTAACATGTGCTCTATGTATGGAGCAGGGTCATCCGGAAAATTATAAAGGATGCAAAGTATATACAGAAATTTTCAACAATGACAAGGGCTACGCATACTGAAACAGATGGTGCAACCCAAAATACCAACAAAAAAGAAGAAGAGCAGGATGATGATAAAAAGGGATAACGAACATATAGTAGAATGTAAAGATGGAAACACGCGTACCTATGCAGAGACTTGTAATCAGAGTACATTCTCAATGAAAAGAATTAAAGCAATGTTAGAAAAACCAAAAAGAGTAATTGTAGAAAAACTAATGTTACAAATGAGCTCCCTAATGGAGATGGTAACAAAAATAATAAACGAAATATTATGAGTATACAAAAAACACGTTTAACACAATATAAAATTGGCATTTGGAATGCCAATGAAATTACACAAACAGGAGGTGGAAACGCTGATTCGGGAGAATAATCTCGATATCCTACTCATCTCAGAAACTCATTTTAGTAGAAAAAAGATATTATAGGGTTAAAGAGTACTGCTGTTACAATACGAAACATCCATCAGGTGCTGCCCGTGGAGGTACAGCAATAATAATTAGAAAAACTATTAAACACTATGAAATTCAAAAATTGTCCACTCCTGAAATCCAAGCTACTTCAGTAGTAATCAATGATACATATGGACCAATCACCATATCTGCAACGTACTGTCCTCCAAATCAAAAACTAAACAAAAAAAATATTAGAAAAGTGCTTTTCACTGTTAGGAAATAGATAGATAGCCGGAGGAGACTGAAATTCGAAACATTATCCCTGGGGATCTAGATTGATTTCACCGCGTGGTAAAACACTTTACCAAATTATAGAGGAAAACGTATACTATTCTTGCAACAGCAGAATCTACACATTGGCCCACCGATATAAGAAAATTACCGGATATCACAGATATTCTAATAGCTAGGGGCGGTTTCTCCCACTGTTGCAGGTTTGTGCAAGCCAATTCAAAATTGATCAAATAATATAAAACAAATTATTAAAATATGAATTGAAAACAATTTTTGCTTTACAAAAATTATTTATATAAATAAATTTTTCATCATGGTTAAAAAAGAATGTTGTCTATTGAAAATGGAAATAATGTGAGAAGTATTCCAAATCCGATCGATGAAATGCACCGACGGTACAACTGAATAACGATACAAACAGGGTTTAACCTAGAACATATGTGTCTTTGTAGTGATGAAAATCAAATAAAAATGGTTGTTAGTAGATGACTCGGTTTGCACTTCGAGTACAAACTGTTCACATTGACAGTTTTGAATGGTCAAACTGTTCCAGAAATGTTAGACTACGGTCTTCCATAAGCAGTTATATTAGCGATTCCGGTGTGGCAAACCGAAAATCTCATCTACTAGGCTGTACAATTTGGTGGCTATGAAAATTCGTTGCGTGTGTTACGTTTAATGCGACTATGTGTTCGCGTATATTCCTAGTAAATACTTGTGCCGGCTCATAACAACTTGAACCGGACATTGCACACCAGTAAATTAACATGTTTTTCTCTTTCCAATGATGGTGATTATTTTACTCTTGCTTAATATTACGTGTTTTATAGTTTTGGTTGGTATTATTGTGCATTCTTTGCTGTTTTGTTGTTTTATTATTTTATCACGTTTTAACTTGTGCGGTCTTTATATTATAATCTTCCTATATAATGAACAGCATCGAAAATGTTTTTGCAAATCCCTTTAATGGACTATCATATTCAGAGAAGAAAGAAATAATAAAACTAAGACGGCCAGTTCCTGACTTAAATATAATTCAAACAGTTGCTGGCGGTAAGAGAAAATTTAAACGGTTATTTAAAAAAGAAATTTATAATAAATGTGAATGGTTATGCGGATGCGACATTCAAAATTTACTATTTTGTTTTCCATGTTTACTCTTTGGGGGTGATGATGTATGGACTAAGTTAGGCTATAAAGATGTTAATCATTTAACAATTCGTATTAAAACTCACGAGAAGTCTAAGATTAACATAAATAATGTTCTAAAATTGTCTCTTTTCGGTAATGTCAACATATCTGAAAAATTGGATACTGCTTTTCGTCAGAAATTGTTTGAACATAATGAAAAATTTGGATCGTTATGTATTAAACATACTAATAAATTGCATTCGGTTTTGCGGTGTTTCTGAATTAGCTCTAAGAGGTCATGATGAAAGCGATTCATCTTGTAATGCTGGAATATTTAGAGGTTTGATTAATTTTAGTTCCGAGTTAGATATGGCATTAAAAAAACATCTTGAAAATGTCACTGTTTTTAAAGGTACATCTAAAACTATACAAGAATTATTACAAATAATGTTGGATGTTTGTCAAGATGAAATAATCAAACAGATTACAGATTCTGAATTTTTGTCTATAATCGTAGATGAAACCACCGATTTTTCAAATCAACTACAAATGGCTATTGTTTACCAGTACATGAAAAATGGAAAACCAGTGGAAAAATTTTGGAGTTTCATTTCTCCTGAAAACCGTGATGCACAAACTTTAGCTTCTTGTCTATTAAATGAATTAAAAAAACATAAACCAAAAAACCTAAAAAATTAATCGCTCAAACTTATGATGGAGCATCTGTCATGGCTGGCCGGAGTCATGATGTACAAGCCATACTTAAAGAAACATATTCATGTGCTGAGTTTGTGCATTGCTATGCCCATCAAATGAATTTAGTTCTTACGAAGGCTACATCAATAAATAGAAATGTTCGAGTTTTTTTTTCAAGTTTGCAAGTGATATGTACCTTTTTTCCAGCAGTGAGCAAAGAACTGCAGTACTTGACGAAGTAGTTAAAAAACGTCTACCGCATGCTAATTTTCGCTTCTCGAAGTGTTAATACAATTTTTAATAGAAGAAAAGATATTATACAATGTATGAAAACAGTTCTAAAATCAGATAATATTAAAAATGAAAATACAATTGCGCAGGCCAATGGCCATTTGAAAATCCTTGTAAGTTACAGTTTTACATTTTGGTTATCACTTTTTGGTAAAATCATGCCTTATGTTGAAATTTTATTCGGACAGTTGCAAAGTAGGGATGTTAATGTTGCCTTATCAAGAAAAGTAATTACATTATTTGAGGCAAATATAAATAAAATTAGGGGTAGTATTGATACAGACTTTGATGTTTCACAAACCGAGTCATCTACAAATATGCGGAGGAAAATTGACTATGCTGGATATAAAAGAGAAGCAAAGGAATTTGCGATGTCATAATTTCCCAAATAAAGTACAGGTTTACTTTCACTGGACATTTAGTGGCCTCGTCTTTATTTTTACCAGAAATGGTTCAACAGTATGCTACCTAATTTCTAAATGAAATTTTGAAATCAACGTGCAAATCGTATCCATTTTTAGATGAAGCACAACTCAAGAATGAACTGTGTACTATATATAACGCTGAAGAGAATTTAGATTTCCGTCCGGATCCGTTAGCTTGTGTGAATTTATTGTAACGAACAGTTTACACAAAACATTCGGTGAATGTTTAAAATTACTTAATATTATTTTGACAATTCCAATGACCTCTGTGGAAGCGGAGCGATGTTTTTCCACTTGAAAACGGATTAAAACCTTTTTAAGAAATACAATGTCGACAGAGCTGATAAAGACTTATTTAGGAAATCGAATGATTATCAAACAAGATGAGGAATTATCCGATAATCATACGATCGATGCAGGAGTCCCCCAAGGTAGTATATTGGGACCTATCCTTTATTCAATTTTTACAGCTGATTTGCCAATATCAAGGAAGATACAACGCTTTGTACGTTTGTTGATAACACGGCAATTTTAGCGAGAGATAAAGATAGTAAAATTCACATATAAATTATAAAAACTCCTGAACGAGATAGAAAACTGGATGGCCGATTGGAGAATAAAAGTAAACGTAAATAAATCTACAAATATCAACTTTATCCTAAAACGTTCGAACACCCGGTGATGCTTTCTAACAAGGTCGTACCTCAAAAAAATGTAGTTAAATATGTAGGACTACATTTTGATAAAACTTTAACATGGAAAAATCGTATAAAAATTAAACGTAAAAAAAAATGGATCTTAAATACAAAAAATGTACTGGATGATGATCCAGTAAACTAACATTAGATAATAAAATATTACTATATAATTCAATAATAAAACCAACTTGGATGTATGGCGCTGTAATATGGGGCACGGCTAGCTTTTCTAATAGTAATGGTAATACAAAGATTTCAGAATAGAGTTCTCAGAGCAGTAACCAACGCGCCTTGGTACGCAGCAAATAAAGATATTCACTCTCATTGCGAAATAGAATACGTGGATAAAATTATGAACACACTAAAATCCAGACATATGTAAGGCGACTCGAACAACATATAAATGTCGAAGCAATCTTCTTGATAACAGTCAAACAAGGCGAAGATTGCTGAGAAAACAATTTCTTAGATGACACAAGTTATTATATAAATTAATAATAACTGAATTAATTGTGGCCTCTCAGGCGGTAGTAATTAAGAGCATACTAATAATAATAATAAATAAAAAAAATTCAATTCAATTTATTTGGCCTTTACATTTATCAGAAATAAGAAAATAAGTTAAAAATAGAATCCGCATTATTTGCGCGAGCAACGAAAGATAAATTCATACATAACAGCCAGATTTAATTATTTTAATTTATTACATCGTTATCGAACAAAAATAAATTATGGAAAATAAATTAATCTTTTACAAAACCAGAATGGAAGAATTAAAACGAGCGTCCGTATGCGGCGGGTAAATAATACAAAAAAAGTAAATAATAATAATGGAATCCAGTGAATCATCGCTAACTTTTCCACTCACGAATCCGTATCCATTAATAAATTTTTTTCGAAATAAATAGAATTTCCTTTATATATTTTTCAAACATTTTGGAGACGGTCGAAAGTATATACGCAGTAATTGACTACATCGGTTTTATCACCATTTTCATTATACACGATTGTTATTATAGCGACGTATTTCTGGAAATTTACCGTAATTGACGGATTCCTTAAAGAAATATGTTAAAGGTTTTATAGAAATCACGAATATATTCTGTATAATTAACGTTATAGAAACTTTATCGTGACCGATATACTGTTAAGACGACCACGAAATGATTATTACAAGCGTATAGCTAATTAACGAGCTTGCTAACGACCTAAGTTCGCACGCGGATGTCACATATCGCTAATTCGGTATTTCGAAAGTACGGCGCTCTAATTAACCGAAACGCGCGTGCTTCTTAATTAATCAATTCATTATTCCTTCAGAAGATTAACGCCGGGTATCGTTTTATTTTCCGCCGACAAAAGCTGAGGAAATCAACTCCGATAAGTACGTCGATGATGTAAGACGTACGAATATGATAATTAAAGAGTAACTCAGAACTGAAAAGGAATAAAATACAGACGGGGCTATCATTTTGGTACTCGCTTTGATCTTTATAATTGCGTTAAGTAGAATTCAGACAAAATGGATTGGAGAAGAGAATAATTCATTAAGCAACTTCTGTGAATAATAGGAAAATGTCCCACCTGCAACTCTAGTATGAAACAAGTGTAAAATAGTAATATTTCGTCTAATTAATATTTATACAATTGGAGTAATTTTTCTATACACTCCGTAAAGCAATTTTAATTTTATCAGTGTCGTGTAAAATTATCGAGATATTTCCTACACAAGCGCAGAATGAGAAAACGAGTTTTTTGTACCCGTCTGATTTAATTCACTACCGAATGAACTGAAAGTTGATCTTATTTATTTCGAACGATGATGAAGAAAAATTATTCATCTAGTATTTCTTAGGAATAAACTACAAGTTAATCGATATTATACATGGTATGTCAACTCTTTTAACTTGATGGAGTGAATTTAACGTGCGTGTGAAATGTAACAATAATGTTATTTTTTTACAAAATTCTTTTGATCAAATAAGTGTGTACATCAATACGAATTAATGTAATATAATTAAGGTTATTTTATAGTAAAATCATTTAAGAAGATTTCGTTAGTTTGCTCGCATCGTACAAATATTATATGTTAGCGATAAGATTGATTCGTTGTGTGTTAATCTCGTGTTATTTAGTTAATATTTATTTCATTTATCTTTTTTTATATATTATTATTATTGTTATTATAGTGCACCTGAAGAACTTCTAAAAATGAAACTCATCCTTACGACGATTGACGCGCACAAGTCGCCTAGTGAAAAGAGCATATGCGCTGTACCTGTGAACGTTTACAATTAGATCATGATATAGACTAACTAAGGTTAACTATAATATATATATATATATATATAAATTGAAATATGCCTCAATAATGGGCGCACGTTTAATATTAATATGACATTAGCGCAAAATTTTACTTTTACATGATTATTGTTATTTGCAAACCTTTTTCTCAATACTCCGATTGCTGACTTTACTTCTAATAGACCCGGTAGACGAATGTCCTCCAGAAGCGCAACTGCCAGCTTCTTCAATCGATTCGGCAGCGTTCGACCGTAGTTTTCTTAATATTTTCGATGAATTGGACACCATCGGACCAGCCGTTGATGTGGTCCTACCTGTAAATAATAGACGAAACCAGTAAAAGTTTGGGTTTCATTTAATTCTACGTCTATATATCTATCGATTAATTTATTTTAACCATCAGTCCACGTACCTACCCATCAACCTGTATTTATACCTTTTTAGGATTATTTTTAAAACTTTAAATTATCGTAATTTCTGTCCTATTTACGATATCAATGGTCATACAAAGCTTAGAACGAATCCGATAATATAGGCTATAATCAGCGCGAATTTCATCATTATTGCTTTAATCGTTTTTAAGTGTTAAATCGGAATAGACAGACAGACAAGAATTTTCGAAAAATGTATTTTCTGTCTATGTGCGATAAAAATAATGCAGTGGTTATAATTCGTATGAAAATATTCACACATCAGCGGATATACCGGCAGTGTATATCCAGTATATAGTCTATCTCTAACTGAAAATCCTTCCTGAACTCTCGTAATAAAATTGATAAAACTCTTATACGCCCGTTAATAGCTTACGCGTGTATGACGTTCTAAATTCGGCGTATAAACGATACAAAACAGATGCTTCTGACGCTTATTAAATCAGTCGAAATACGCGAGAATCTCATTCACGAAACTACTAGTCTGACCTATCTTAAGGATCATATATATTAAACCTATTAAATTCTTCACTCGGTGTTCGTCTCACACTAATCCGCACATTATGTCTGTTGGAGATTACGATTCCAGGTGTCTAAAAAGCATAAGAGAAGTATATATAAACATGGACGTCTAAAACGCAACCTATTATAAATTTCCGGTTAATTAATTTTAGTATACTTGGCTCTGTATTAGAATCGGTGTTACTTCTTCTCAGTAATAATCGTATCTAGTAAATTAGAAATAACTTTCAAGTATAGCAGTTTTACAAGGTTTTAGTGATTATTTTTCCCCGCTAATTTCATTGTTTGTCTGTCTTTTATCTAATCGCGTTGAGCTTTAACCATTATCGCGCAGCGACATATCGCTAAGTTCGTTCCGTATATAAACTATAATTATATCGACGTATTTAATCTTACATTGCGTTGAAAATTGTCATAGTCTACTGCTGATAACGCAGGTGAGATCTTTCTTTTATCCGCTGGCTCTGCCAGATCGATTATATTTATCTTTAGATCGCGTATATTTATTTTATTTTATTTATCTACCTTAAAATTATGAACAAAGTTACGAATGCGAATCGTCGGTCTACTGTAGCCAATAGTGCGTATAAATCCGCTGTTGCGGGAGGACTAGTCCAATCAGGCTAGAAAAATCAAAAACAGGGTACGCTATTAAACGTCAACATTCGACTACCGCAACTAGTGATAGTGATGATTGGCAACGTACAGCAGCGGTAAAAGCAGACTAAGGGCGATACATCTCCTGCCAGTAAGACTATATCAAAGACCAAAATAAATATCTTTGAATTCTTAGCTACTGCAAATGATGATAATGATGAGGATAGCAACAGCAACATTGAGATGTCACCTGAAGAAACCAACACGAGCAAGGGGATCGCTTCCGGTAGTCAAACAAATGTCACTAGTGGACAGAAAAAAGAGATAACGATCAAACCTCCACCAATCATGGTTAAAAATGTCGCTAATTTTAACAGCTTCAGAAAATTTCTCCTTCAAATAAAGGATGTAGAATTTGAATTAAAAACTACTTTATCTGGAGTAACTATTAAGCCTAAGTGCCCGTGTAGTTATCGATGTATTGTTAAAACATTAAGGGAAAATAAGTATCTCTTTTATACATACTCTCTACCGGAGGACAAACCGTTCAGGGTAGTTATTAAAAACCTGCACCATTCTACAGATATATCCGACATTACGAATGAAATTGAGGCTAAAGGATTTCAAGTTAAAAGTATCACTAACATCCTACGTTATAAAACCAAATCTCCCCATGTTCTTCTTTTGAAACCGTCAAAAAAAAATGCGGAAATATTTGAAATCAATCGCATCTTAAATACGGTGGTGATAGTTGAAGAACTTAAAAAAAATTTAAGGCTCACGCAATGTAAAAGATGCCAGTTATTTGGCCACACGGCTAATTACTGTAATCTACCGGTACGATGTGTCAAGTGTGCTGGAATGCATGATACCAAACTTTGTAATAGAACCACATCTGACCCTGCAAAATGCGCTTTGTGCGATGGTGACCACCCGTCGAGCTATAGAGGATGCTTAGTATACAATCAGCAAGCAGAATTTTACAATAAGATACGTTCTTCTCATGCTCGTGTCCATGTAAATAGAAATGTACCCAATGATACCAGAAATACTAGCTCAAATGGTAACCTAAGTTCATGAAATCGAGGATCATATGCTAACGCCGCTCGAATAGGTAATATAAATTATGTCGAAAACCAAACTGATATAAATCAAATGTTCAGTGGACATACTAACGGAAACTACAGCTATACTGGTAATGAAGTCTCAATAATGTTAACAACGCTCCTAAACGAATTCAAATCTACAATTAATCCATTAATATTGCTCTTGACAAAAGTTATTGAAAAATTACTTCCAAAATGATACTCGATACTAATATAATTACACAACACTCACTCGTGTTAGTACTGTGGAATGCGAATGGCATCACTTAAAAAAGAAACGAATTTGAACTTTTTCTCCAGCAAAACGATATTGATATTGCACTAATCACAGAAACCCATCTCATGTGCGAGAAGAGCTTTAAAGTTCGCGGTTATGTAGCATATTCGGCTCACCGTCCGGATGGAACGGCTCATGGGGGTGTAATGGTATTGGTCAAGGATATGTACAAACAATACAAAAATTTCGTTTACAGCACATTCGCATACCAGATTGTAGCAATTAACGTTGAAACACTAGCAAAAGATATAACAGTAGCTGCAATCTATTGTCATCCAGGATTTTGCATACCGCAAATGGAACACAACTCAATCTTCAACAAATTAGGAAACGTGTTCATATGCGGTGGCGATTATAATTCCTAAAACAGCATATGGGGATCAAGAACAGTAAATCCATCTGGAAGAAAGCTGTACAAATCTATAAGAGACAACGCACTTGCCATCTTATCTCCAATGATGCCTACGTATTGGCCGCGTCATCTCAACAGGCTTCCAGAGGTCTTAGATTTCTTCATCATTCGTGGCCTGCAAAGATATTATCAATTCAACTAATCACGTTGTAGAGAAATCCCATCAAAATCTGTATAGACCGGTGGAAATAAGAAAATTAATAAAGGAAAGCAGGTCAGCAAGAAGAAGATGGCAGCGTAATCGTTACCCATCCTTATACAACAGTTATAAAGAGATGCACAACAAACTAAAAAATAAAATCAGGAGTATAAGAATAAAATCTTTATGGATTACACGCAATCTATTAATGATGGCGAGAAGCTGGTACGGTCCTCAGTAAAAAAACTGTTAAGTCAACCAGAAGAACCGTATAATATTAGATCAAATTACAACTGGGTTAAAACTGACAAGGAAAAGGCGAATACGTTTGCGGAGCACCTTGGCACAGTTTTTACCCCGTTTCCTGATAAGTTTGTTGAGTGTGCCGCGCCAGTGCGAAAACGTTACTAAGGTTTTCTCTCCGAACGAAGTCGTAATATGCCGTCGCGTAAGGCTCCTGGCTTGGATAAAATTACCGGAGAAATAATATAACGGTTGCCGAAGAGAGCGGCTATCCTTCTTTGCTATATCTTTAATGCAATTCTAAGGATGCGATATTTTCCTAACATGTGGAAGAAGTCGGTGATAGTCATGGTGCATAAAACTGGAAAACCGGGGACTGAGACTTCATCATACCGGCCCATTAGCTTACTCTCCTCGTTATCGAAGGTTTTGGAGAAGTTAATCTTAAATCGAATCGGTACGATTATAAAAAGCCGAGACGTATTACCGAATCACCAATTTGGCTTTCGTACGAGGCACTCTACGATCCAGCAGTGTCACCGATTAGTTGATGCAATCTCGCTAACTCTGAAGAATCGCGAAGTTTGTTCCGCGGTATTTCTCGATGTCACGCAGGCATTTGATAAGGTCCGGCATCCGGAATTACTATATAAGATGCGGCAAATTCTCGATGAGGATATTTATCAGCTCCTAAAATCGTACTTGACTGAACGTGTTCGTTTGTTGTTAGAATAAATGGGTTGTTTTCAGAAGAACATTCAATCAAATCATCGGTACCGCAAGGCAGCTTGCTAGGTCCTGTTTTGTACTAACTTCGAATTTAACGTTGCTGGCTACGTTCGCCGACGATATAGCGATACTGGAGTTTAATACGGATGTTATGCATGCAAACGCTGCGGTTCAGAATCATCTGAATCGACTAGAAAAATGGCAAGTCTTTGCGCATATCATTCAATCCAACTAAATGTCGACACATCCTGTTCACCAACAGACGTGTTAGATGTCCAACCTTGACATTTGATAGTTCATTAACTCCACAAGTCGAGTCCGTGCGTTATCTCGGCATGCATATGGATAAGCGATTAACGTGGCGTGATCATGTGGATACACAAGAAGGTCTGTGATAACAAGGGCTAAACAGCTCCGGCCATTGCTAGGACGTAATTCAATTCTCAACCTAGCCATAAAGCGGAATGTTTACTTATTGGTCATCGTTCCCATTTGGAGATATGGATTAGAACTGTATGAACAGCAAGTCGAAGTAATCTCCAGAGTACAGCAACAGCAGTCCAAAATCCTACGTACAATAGCATCTGCACCGTACTTTGTATCGAACGACATATTACATGACAATTTGAACGTTTCATACGTGAAGGATGTTTATACAGAACAATATAGAAGATTCTTCGGAAAGCTCTAGTTCCATTCGAATCCACTGGTACACCGAATGTTTACTAGCGATTTTCTAGTCAGATCCAACAGTCGGCTAAAACGAAGAAAGTGGTGCCGTGATGCACTTCCAATTACCTAAGTGGCTACATTGTTCTCAGGGACGCTACGTGTAATGGTTAAACTCTGCGATAAATAAATTATATAATAATAATAATAATAAAAAAAAAAATTAATATATTTTTCCTCTTTGTAGATCCAAATCTGGCTGTTCGTTGGAATTGCCAGCTTAATAATATTCTTTCACTTTCCTCCTCTTGTTCACATTCCATACTCCAATTTCTTCCTTCTCCTTACTTCTTTACTTACGATCATTATTGTTTATGCCAGGAAACTGTCGGTAAAGTAAAATAAAAATAAAAATAAAAAAAAGTTTCATTATTTAATATAAAATAACGCTGATAAATCTATCACTATAGCAGTTGTGCGAGACTGTCGGCAAGGTATTTTTTACCGGTACGCCATTATCTGTATTATTGTGCGTAAATTTTAATATGTCGTTGTCACTGCTTTTTCTTATTAATTTATCATATACACGATTATCACGATTATTAGTTAAACATTTTGTTTGATTATTTTTATTTCTTTCCTTTCATCACTTTGTAAACTGAAGAAATAAGAATCTGCATGTATATCATATATATATATATATATATATATATATACGTATATATGATGATGAATTGTCGTTATCGTGATCATGATAATCCGATTAACTAATTAATGTATTTTTTTCCACTTATGTCCATTGCCAACCTGCTGCATGCTGTTAATGTTGTTATTTTTGGACGAAATCCAATATTTGATCTGACCATCTTCGATGCGGTCTTTCTTTTTGTCTTTTACCGGGTGGTCTGGCTTCCAATATTAGTTTTTCTAATTGCAGAGTGTTTCGTCTAGTAATGTGACCGAAATAGCGCAAAATCCGTATGCGTATTGCAGACGATAAACTGCGTTTTTCGTCTATTCTCTGTAAGACTATTTATATATATATATCATCATCATCATCAGTAGTCGTCACCGTAATTATGGTATCGTGATTAATGTTAGTCCGTCGCTGAAGCAATAAGTGTACGCCAATTGTATCTGCCGACAATCGTACACATTCCACAATTGAAAGTCCTGTCCTTTGTCGAACAACATCTGTCCATTTACCATTAACGGTCCCCCATGATTATCAGCTTCTGTTACCTTCTGGTCTCCGCATGACACGTGCAAAGAATTTCATCACTCTTGTAGAAACAATGGTTGATAGTCTTATATATATATATACAAATGTAGGTTCTTATTTCGTCTGTTTACAAAGTGATAACATCGTCTCTATTAGTTTCTACTAGTCTGTTGAGCCGGAATGACGGCCATAAACCAATAAACTAGAATACTATTTCCGGGTTGATTGAATTATTAGCCGGACGACGTATCGATGCGTAGCGTCGTACTTGTACAGTAGGGATAGGTTCAACAAATTTTCTAACACAATCGGTTAGAAGACGTATTCGCTGAAAAATGCGTAGCAGCGACAATTTGTTCTCGAGCTGACGCTTGTAGCGGTTTCTCTTTTTTTTTTTCCCCGTTTAATTTAATTTCGTATTTGACGTCGTACCGGCTGATCTATCGATTGGCGCCGTATCATACGTTTCAGCCGTCAGCTAGTTATTTTTCTACGTACATAGTTCCAATTATCCAGACTATCGTACTATGCCATTCGTTTTACAGTTAATCCGGAATTTCATTAGATGTGTCGTTTACGATACGTTCGCAATTTTTGAAAATTTCTATTACGTACCGGGACGAAATTTCGGAAATTAAAAATGAAATACAATAAAGCGTCATTGTTCGAGCAAAACAGCGTATTATTTTTATTTAGCTACCATTTTCACTGATTCGCTGTTATTCAAAAATTACATTCATATATATATATATAATATATAATTAAATAACGGTCATCGGTCTATTAATTTCAACAATCTTAATTTTACAATTAATTCAGTAATTAAGTTATACACGATATACTTAACATAATAAATACAATTATTGAGGCACATTAGTCCAATGACTAGGTCCTTAACCTAACGTTCATTATAACTACATATTAATTTTAAGAATTATAAGACCAGGTCAGCTGGATGATTGTCCTATTCCGTATTCAGCAGCTGTACACAGCTTCCTTATTAGTGTGCTCTCCTGGTCTCCTCTCGTGTTTAGTTGCCATATCCTTTATGACATCTCTTACGGACGGCATCTGAAAATCGCGATCATTGCGCGAATATCGATACGCATTAATACGCAGATTAATATTTTGTCTAGGTTGCATTTTTTTTTTAATTCGAATTGCTTGTACATCCTCATAAAGCGGCACTGTATTTCCAAATCGTCGTGATAATTTGCTCGTAAAGTAGCAGCTTATAGTTTAATCGTAAGTCTGGACCAATGAGCCAGTACAGTCCTTTAGTTTTATTCTTTATTTGTTTTCATCCTGACACGACTTCCCAAATGAGTCTTTTGTCTAAGTACATTCCAAGGTACTTAGAAAAAAAGATGCCTGTGGGACCGTCAGGTTTCCATTTATACTCTATAATTTACACCAACGATTCGGTTAGTAAATGCAATATGGCCCGACTTCAATTCTTTAAACTTGTTCCTCCAATTCGTTGCCCAATAGCTAATTCGATAAAGTGCACGTTGGAGTTTTATTATGGCATCAATCTGAATGTTAGCCATTGCAAGAACTGCAGTATAATCTGCAAACGTCGCAGTTGTAGTATCATCGTCTGTTGGTAGATCTTTTGTATACAAGAAGTATAGGATCGGTACCAACACGACAACCTGTGGGATCCCTGCTTGTATAGCGTAATACGATGATAGAGCATTCTCGTTGGAAACTCTGAACACAAACGATCACTAATATACGACCCCAGTAGGCGACAGAAGTTTCCCGTCAGTAATCGACTGAGCTTGTATTTAAGGTCCTTGTGCCACGCTTTATCGAACGCCTGAGCAATATATATTAATATTTCTGTACAATACATTCATATATACATATATGTACGTTGTATGTGGATATTATATATGTGTGTGTAAGTATATCTTCTTCATTCCTCAATATTTCTATTGATGGTCAATATGTGGAGCACTTTAATTTCAAATTTCTGATTTTCGACTTTTCTTTCCATCCCAGGTACGTATTTGTATCTTCCGTTATTTGGGTGATGTATTTTTGCCTTCGGTTTCCCACCCGATCTTTTTCCATTTACTAGTCCATTGATTAGTGTTTTTAAATATTTGTCATTGCTTATAATATGTCTTATCCAACTTTAGCTTAGATATTTCATCAAGCAGAGCGTTTCGTTGATTAAAAACGTCTACATTTTTTGTTTTGTCCGTCCATTTGACGTTTCGCATTTTTCGACAACACCACATTTCGAATGCTTCTCATTGCTTTTGTCGGCATTCGTTTATAACCCAAGTTTCTGAGCCGCGCAAAAGCACGAACAATTTATTAACCTTTTTCCGTATTGCTGTATTTAAATTTATTGATGTTAACAACGATATTTTTTTGTTGTTGTTGGAAAAGTGCGATATTGTCCTGCGATAACCTCGACCTTATGTCTTCACCCTGCCCCATTTTCCGTTATTACCGAACATATGTGTTCTTTTTTAAATTTTGTATTTTTTGTTTTTTTTTTTATTTATTTTAGATTTATTGTTTTATTATTTTCCATTTTACAGCATTTTATTACTATTATTTTCTTTTAACTTATTGCCACGTCCATAAGGGGTTTAAGAATCAAACCATTATCAGTGCATTCGACAAGTTTTTTTTTTACTTTCTGCTATTACCGCTGCGTAACTTACAAATCTAAAGAATTTAATCTTCATTCCTTCTATGTTAATTCATCCATTACTGATTTCTTTCCAATCTTTGAACGCCTGTTCTCACACTCTCTCTCTCTCTCTCTATATATATATATATAATAGCAGCGGTGATAAGCTGCAACTTTGTCATACTCATTTTATGAAAAGCAACTGTCAAAGAAGAGTATCATACTTCTTGTATATATATTTAATGATTGTATCAGGCTGGAACATTTGCCAAAATGTTGTAAAGTAGCCAAAATTATTACGATTAAAAAGCTGGGCAATGCAGCGGAAGAAATCAATTCATACAGACCAATTGCACTGCTGCCGACTATATCAAAGCTATTTGAGAAACTACTTTTAAAACGTATCAAACTCTTCGCACTGTACATCAGTTTGGCTTTCGCGTAAACCATTCAACGATCGATCAAGTACATCTTGTAACAACCATAATTGGAAAAGCGTTTGGAGAGAAGAAGCATTTGATCATGTGTGGCACCAGGGGATTATTGTTTACAAACAAACCTATGTATTATTCTATAATCGTATTAATCTGACTGTTCATCCGATACAAGCAGTGGTTCCCCAATGTAGTGTCTTAGAACCTATCTAGTACTTATTGTACACAGCGGATAAAGGATACAACAACTGCATTTATTTTAGAAAGTAACCCTTCATGCCACACACGATCAAAGGTCTGACTGATATCCAGAAACGTTGAAGAACAATACTGCTGCTTTTCGAAAGAATTACCGATATATTGTTGCACTCTATGAACTTGTTCTATTGTAGAATGTCCAGCAAGAAATCAAAATTGATAGTTTGGAATTGTACACTACAGCTATTTCGTTAGTTCAGGCAGCAGTGATTTTTCGAATACTTTTGATACTATCGGTAGAAGATTAATAGATTGACATGACGAAGCATCACTAGTAGGTTTGCCTGGATTTTGTATCATAGGTACCTGAGTCATTTTCCATTTTGATGGATAGTAGGCCAACCGTATAATAGCGTTAAATATTGTTGTTAATAGTACTATACCTTTCGCGGTAGGAATTTAAGCATGTTTCCAGTGATCAGATCCTAACCTGGAGCTTTCCCATAATCACTCTCTTCATCTGGGACGGTGAAAATGGCTTTATTGTAAGAGACATTTGGAAGGTGGCAGTTAGATCGAACTCAATTTGATCATAGAAGGACTACGATCCGTTATCGTGTGGATATGGTTTAAACATATCCTTTAGATTCCAAAAACCTCCGCCGTCTTATGTGCTCTTCGCCATTATGTTTCCGCAGGGACGGAATCACTTTCTGTGGTCTCCTGAGCTTTATTAGTGGCTTTCCACAATGAATGATCGTCATTTTTAGGGCCCGTATCAGAAAGAATTGACCTTAAAGTGCCATTTTTATGCATTTCCTGTAATGTGCTTAATTCTTTGGTTATTTTATGAACCAGACACCTTGATGTCGGCCACAGCTCGTAAAGGAAAAAAATAATTAGCTATTTTAACTTCTTTTTTGTTGTTTATTACTTTATGAAAACTGCGTTTCTGTCAGAATATTCTTACTTGGGATGATACGACTTAGATATATTCATATAATTATGTATATGTGCCCCTATACATATTTATTCCTGTATTGTTCCTTGACGAACGTAGTGAGTAGCCTACTGTACGTTTATTTTTACGTACAAAATGGGTTAGCGTTGAAGGCACCCACTTCATATGATGTTATACAAACTATGGTGTCACCGCCTTCTCTGTGATAACTAGGATTTATGTAGTGATGAAAAAGTTGACAATCCAGCACTAATCTTGTAAGTATAAATATAATTATATATATATATATATATATATTTATTCATCTAAAATATACATACATATATATATTCTTCTTAATCGGTTACCCCAAGGGGGCATCGTGATCATACAGTAACTGTGTCATTTTGGGCCATGCTTCTCTGTCGTTTGCCCGTCGCACGCACTGATGTAGTGTTAATCCGCTCCAGTTTCTTATTATATCTGTCCACCTCTGCGGTGATCGGCCCTTCGGTCTGTTTCCTTGAATCTTCCCCTGTACTATTAATAGCTCCAAGTTTCGTTCACTACGTACAATATGGCCAAAATATTTTATCACTTTAATGATAGCCATATTAGCTAACCTCTGCGTTAGGTTTATTTCTTGTGCTATGGAAGCATTTGTTCGTTTTGCGGTCCATGGTATGCGGAGGCACCACATTTCGAAACTGTTAACTCGGACTAGGCTAGTTTTATTTAACGTCCATGTTTCCGCTCCGTATAGTACTATCAAAAATATTAGCGTCTTTAACTAATTTTACTTTAACATTCTTATTAATGGTGTCGTTCTTCCATATTTTACCTAGTTTCACCATAGCACAGCGACCCATTTCAATGCGACGTTTTATTTCTTTTTCTGCGCACCATTCACTATTGATTAGCGATCTTGGGTACACAAAGTCGTTTACTACTTCAAATCCCGCGAAAGTTTTGTCATTAAATTTTACCCGTTTTCCTCTATCTATGATCATTACTTTTGTTTTGGACTTGCTTATTTCAAGTCCATATTCCCAACTAATGCGTTCGACCTTTTTTAGAAGTATTTTCATTTCGCCAAAGGTCAGAATATATATATATATATATATATATATATATATATATATATATATAAATCTACAATAAATATTTTTTTTTTTAATAATGTCACTACACTCTCTCTCGAGGGTTCAAAGGAAGAAGAAGAATAAATAAATTATGTGTTTAAAAATGTGCTATTATTCATTAATTAATTCGTGGCGTCATTACGGACAACTTTGACCTTATGCCTTATGATAGAAAGTGAATGATATCGGGAATGTGACCCGACATAAGGGTATAACATGTGTGTTGTTTTATAAATATTGTATGTATGTTTTGTATGTAAGAAAAGGTTGTGTTGTACTTTAAAATTTCGTGAGTTTTAAATGGTGTGTACTAACCTTGTTAAATTCGTAGATCTGAAGTGCCAATTCAATTATCTATTCGTGAGAAATTATAACCAAACATGCATTACACGACGCACACCGCATGCCATGTAGAAGTTGTATGGTATATGCGTCGAATGACAATGAAAAGAAATGGAAAAAGATATAATAACTACAAAAAATTGGGAAAGCCTACGTCCAACAGTGGACTGATAGGCTGAAGACGAAGGGTAAGATAGTATTTTTAACGGTTGTACATGAGAAATTATAAATGTTTGTAGTACGATAGTAGTTAAATATTAAGACGCTCAGTAGTATACACGTGTATATTTCGCGTTCTTTATGGTTCAGATACGACTGAAAGGTAGTGCTAATTTATAAGAAATTAAATTAAGTATAGTTAGAATGAAAATGATTAATCAGAATTAGAAATGATGCTTAAGAGAACCGTTTGTTTCGTGTATCTAGAGGGCATAAACCGTTGTTGTAGTAAATTTTTTGAGAACATAAATACGTACGATAGAGAAGTGGTATTATTTTAAATATAAAAATACCCACAAGCCGACTTCAGAAGTTTATTAGACTACTTAAGAATCTATATGCCACTGCGCATAGTGAAAGGAATAAATAATGCAAGAGGCAAATGATTCGAGAACAAATATATATATATATATAGACTTAGGGAGTGTGATATCATCAGGCGGTCGTAGCACGAAAGATATAAAGAGTTCTTGCGAAAAACGAGCTTTGCTCGTGTCAAACATTTTTCCAGAAAATACTAAAAAACATTTTATAAAAAGATTTTATCTGGCGTTGTGTTGAGCAGAGACATGGACGAATCTAAAATGATGATAAACTGTACGCATTGAGGTTGGCGTCGGATATTAAAGATACCGTGGATGAGTAAAACAACGAATGACGAAGTCTTGCACAAGATAAATGAGCAACGCGAAATCCAGAATACGATCAACATAGGAAGACGTGAAATGTTTGGACATCCGGTCAGACATTCAGAGCGGATGAGAACCCTAATCGAAGGGATGACTTACGGAAGACGGAGTAAAGGCAGACCAAGACTTTGATGTATGTAAGTAAAAAAAGAGTGAATGTTATATCGCCATAAGAATAGATGCCTGCTCCCCCAAAAAAAACCTGATATTGTCATTTTAATAACCACCGACTATTAGAGAAAGATATATAGAGGTAATAATAAAACTAGTTATAATGGCGAATACGAATCTTCGTATTTATATTTTTTACTGAAATGAAAAAGAAGAAAAATAATGAATGAATGAATGAATGAATGATGATATAGGTACAGAAAATTAAAAAAAATAAAAAAAAAAAATAGTGAGCATAATCTTAGGCAGAGCACTATTTGACGCTGTCTCGGGTTAAAGTTGTAAAACATATGTGCTCGGAAAATACGTTTAAAATTGTTTACATACTTGTAGTAGGATATGAGCGATATAAAAGAGAGTCTCGGGTTTTCCATTATAGGTCATCTATGAACGAAAACATAATAAATGAGTTAGCAACGGAATTTTCCATTAACATATATAACGAAGGAATTGTAACTGTAATAGAAGTATGATCATCGTTATAACAGGGAAAATAACACTGAGAGAAGAAGAAAAAGATGTAGAGATGACGGGTATCGACAAAAAAAAGTGAACACAATCAATAACGGAATCTTACGTTTGTTCGGTCGTATAGATTATTATATAGGCGATAACAAAGTCCAGATTGTAGAGAAAATCTGCTACTTCTAACACAATGAGAAGGTCGGTATCATTTGAAAATGGCCTGAAGTACAGCAATACCGGCTGGCGTATTACAAATTCCTGGACCAATATTCCAAACGAAAACAGATGGTGCAGGACTACGAAAAATCTATATTAGGCTACCACTGAAATAATTTAAATTGTTGAGCAGTTGTTTTTTTTTTTGTCGTGTACCATGTACTGCTGCTACGGCCAGGAGCTCACGAAAATAATTATTGGATATTATATCATATCCGTATTTCGGAGAAATTGAAGAAATGCTTGTAATGCAATTGGATCATCGATTAAAACTTCTTTTAGCGAATTGCAACTGAACTCTCGAGAGGTCGGTATGTGAAGTATTGCGGATACTTAAGAAATAAATGTCGCAGTATTAAGGGTGTCTGGACGCAACGAGTGCACAATGGTCGCTCTGTTTTGTTTATAATGTGTCGACGCAGTGTGACCAATGTGAAGACGAACTACCTGTTTCTTCCTATTGTGTGAAAAAATATCTCCAAAGGAAAGGGTAGGAACGGATAGATCTAAGGCGATTAGTTGTAGGAATAGCATTCCATAAATCACGAAAGGTTTTATTTGTTTTCTGTTTAGACGGAATCGATTGCATCAGATTCGGATATAGGAATTAATGTTGAATAGTGGCTGCTTCTTAGCTGTTTGGTCTGCTAGTTCATTGGAAAACCTGTATGACTTGGAATTAATAATAAGATTATATTAAGAGTATATAAGGGATTCAAAATTTCTATATGAACAGAGTGTACTTTAGTAGAGTTACAAAGAACGTGATAGAAGAGACAGAATCGGAACATATTAGAAGATTTTAGTGGTTTTCAATGAGAGCAGTGAATATATGCGTATATTTCGGCTGAAAATAACGAATATTGAGGTAGTAGAGTATAATCTCCTGTAAAACTACAGCACAACCACATAGATTTGGATGCGTCGGTATAGATTTTTGTGTATTCCTTATATTTGTGTATAATTTGTTCGATGTATTTATTTGAACTTTGTAAATTGGATGTACAGACGGTCTTACGTGTCGAATTGATTGGAGAAAGAGTGCCAAGCAGGATAGAGGTAACGCTTTAATAATTAACGTAATTTTAAATATTTTACGAGAATTTAAATTTAAAAAAGAAAAAAAAACAGTCGAGGAAACTACATGCAAATATTACCGGTAAATTATAATCGACGAATTTCGAGGGTCATTTACCGGGTTACTGGTACTAATCTCGATTTGAAATTAAGAGCAGCACGAAATTCAAATTCAAAATAAGTTAGATGAAGCGGCTTTTATAGTGTATTCCAAGTGGAAAAATTGAGATTTCACACTTCTCGAGATCAATAAAGGTTCGGCCATATCCAGGGTTAGCTTGGTTAAATTTAAACACTAGTCTCGTGGAATAAGATTAAAAGGATTCTTCTAGCTTTTAAGATTTTATAGATTTTAAATAGAAAACGAATGAAAAGTCAACAATTCATCCCCGTATTTTCTTGCTCGGCAGTCGTTGTTCGGACGATTTTTCGCATGAAACTCTTGAATCGTTCAGGGTATATAATACAAGGGTGGTGACCCAGAGAAGACGAACGGTTTTTTTGTTTTTTTAATAACTCAAAAACCTAGTCGACCAAATTTTTTGAATGACATTTTATTTAACAACAGAAAAACCAGAGATTGGCTCAAAATCATTATTTTTGAAATTATTTCAGAAACCGATTTTTCAGCTACGTCTCGTGCACGTGTTTCGTAAACTCAGCTCTTGAATTCTTTTCGAAACTTTCTTTGCGCTGTCGTGATCGATTCACACTCAAAATAACGTTCCACGTAAAAATTTCCGTTATAGGATGCCACCGAGAACAAAAACGAATCTCTCTCGTGTGTATACTAAACGCGAAGCATGAGGTTTGCCGTGTAGCAGTCTTACCAACTGCGTTATTAAAAAAAAGAAAAAAGACACACTATATTTACTGTTTTGCTCTAAATACGACAAAAATTAGTTAATTCAGAAAATTCGATAATTAATCAGATAAAATTTTATCATTCTGATCAAGACGACGACTGTCGTTAACAGTTTTGGTAGATAAAACGAGAGAAGACGATTAACAGAACCTGTCAATTTCGTAATTTTTAATTTTTTTTTTTTAACAAAACTAAAGAAGAAAATAAAAAACGTAGAAAAAAAAAATAGAGAGAAAATTAAATCGTTTCACCTTGTTGCTGTTGTTGCGTCTGATTTTGTTCAACTTGTTCGGATAAACTGTTCCAACAGTCGGCTATCATTTGTCGTTGTAAATGCGGTAGTACCGGCGTAACGGACAAGTCGACTGGTGTAACATTTCGTTGGTTCGGCAGACAAATTTCTGCTCCGTGTTCGACTAAGTCTAGAACGCATTCCCACGGCACGGTCGGCTGACAGATGGTCAGATGTAACGGGGTATTACCGTGAGTATCCTAAAATCGAATTAAAGACAGAAAATATAATCCTCGTCTAATCCCGAGACGAGAAATAAAGGATTTGAAGTAACGTAAAATAATTTAATAATCAATTTAAAATGAGAAAATTTTTCGCGCGGAGAAACCTTTTTTCTTTCCCGCAGGAATTAACATATCCGTCCGTCGAGGACAATCATATAGTAAATCCCTTCGCTTTTTATACGCATTTTTAACTATTAACGGCTTGAAAAACAAAACCATCCGTGTTGTATAGAAAACATTACTACATTTTATAAACATCAGTGCATTTATAAATATATATATATATGTGTGTGTGTGTACATACTATAATTGGAATTTATATACGAATTTCCGTGGAAGGAACAGGCTAGTAATAATATAGTATAATAACACCATCAGATAATAATATGTATAACCTGTTAATACGAAAAGATGGGATGAAAACCGCTGCCCAAGTTCATTGAGCCGACTTATATTAAGGGTGTGCGTAGGAAAATTTTCAACGAATCAGTGACGGAGGATAAAAAAGTAGTTTTCAAGAAAGAAAGAAATACATTGTTTTATTGGAAAAATTGTATGAATACGGAAATGTAAATTATAGGGGAACGAATTCGCATAATTTGTGCCCCTGAAATTCTTCCAATCTGGTGCATCTTGTTATTTGAAAACCGCCAATTGGTGTAAAACGGAATGAATTGTATAGCGAAAAGCGATGTTACGTGCAAGTTAAAACACTTAGGTCGAGAAACATTAAGATAATCCTGTATATTTATTTCAGTACCATATCGGTTAACGTTTACTGCGCATTTTACATATTCTTTAGTTTTTTTCATTTTAAGCGATCGAGATTTTACACTGAAATACCGCAGTCTAAACCAAGAAGTTTTCCACGGCACGACAAACGTTTCCATTTTGTATTAGTTTCTGGTATTTAGACATGTTTAAAACCGTACTAATGGCACAAATGATTATTGTGGATTCGCCGTCCTTGTTAAGCGATATGTCATCTGTATTTTGCTAATTTCGCTCAAAATGTACGACATAACGTCGATTCTATTAATATTAATAGTTCCACAGTTAATATTTCCCCGGTAAATGCGCCTTCTCTATATGAAATAAATATAAACACTTTTGAAGCAGTAATTGTCGCTTTATCTATTTCTTAGGCGAATTCATTGACCGTCATCCGTGTTTCGGAGTGTGATTTATCGAACGTAATAATTAGTGTTTGAAAATTGCCGATCAATATTCTTCGAACATTTCGAACAATTGAAAAACGCTACTATTCTACACGTTTCATCTAGCGCTATTGATCTTTCACTCTACTATCACGTGCTACTTTCATGTAACTAGTCCGTCTTTATCTGGCCGCATATCCGAACGTACCAATTAGCACTGAACAATGAAATCACATGTGGTAAAACGTGTATCTGAATCTCCGAAATGAGAGAACATCAGAATGTGATAAGAAGTGTATCTGAATCTCCGAAATGATGGAAACTACCCGTGTAAAAGGGGTTCCCAAACACACAAAAAATATACTGTTGATAATTTAAGAAAAAGTACTTTTACATGACCGTGTCATTCTCGTGTATAGATTTTGTACAAATTTGATCAAATCGTCAATATTTAGGAATTGTGTAATATTAAATATTAACCTCTTATCTCATTATTTTTCTTTATGGCGACACTGTAACTGTCACCGCATGCGAATACTAAAAAGTTATTTCTTTCTGGAACATTTTCTATGACAGACCGCATGGTTATTGGTATATATTGTATCTTGTATAAATATTGTTGAGTCTCGTGTATTATTTGAAATACAATTTTCGTTTCGTTTTAATTTATGCGAAAGTTGTCTTTAATGAGTTTACATTTCTGTTGAAATTATTTTACTACGATGGATTCGATTAAAATTATTTGCTCTCGTAAAGGAGAAAATTGTGTGACTATAAACAATTATAAATATTGTAAAAAAAGAGAAAATAGTGATAGCACTGTTTGGGTGTGTAGTAAAAGAACATGTAAATCGCAAATATGGACAAATAGTTCCATGAAAATAATTAAAGGAGACATCAATCACGGTTCCCATCCACCTTTGACAAAAACTGAACTGGACAAATTGGAGGTAAGTTTTTTTTACTGAATATGTTCTTTTGATGTTAGTATGTTATACCTACGTATGCATGTACATATTTATTAAACTATAAAAACATAAATATCAATATTATTATATATACTTTATGTTATATCCAGAAGAAAAGTTAAATAAGTGAAATTTTGTCAAATGTACATTCAGGAAATTGGTACATTACATTGATATTTATAAAAAGAAATATAAACATACAACAAGTCTAATTTTCACGGGTTTTTTGTGTTTTTATCAGATTATTGAAAGTATAAAAAGAAAGGCCTCTAATGATTTGTCACAACCACCAAATAAAGTGATCAGAACTACAATAGCAAATTATGAATCAGTTGAGCATAAGGATATTTCTCGTTTGCGTCAAGTCGTGCATCGGCAACGTAAAAAAAAATTCCCAAAATTCCTAAAAGCATTGAGGAAGCAATTCAGCTCCTGAAATCAAATAATAATTTGTTTACTACGAATAATAATGAAGAATTCATCTTTATCAACGAAAAGGACCAGATTGTCGCAATTACTTGCGTTAAAAACTTACAATTATTTCAGGATGACGTTTTGCTGTTCGCCGATGGAACCTTTTCATATTGTCCAAAGCACTTTTCACAAATGTACATACTTCATGGATTTAAAAATGGTTTTTACTTGCCATTAGTGTTTTTTTTCTTGCCGAGTAAAAGCAGAAAAACGTACGATGCCATGTGGAATTTTCTAAACGAACTATGCATCAAATACACTGAAAAAGAATTGAGTGTGAAGAAAATTTACATGGATTACGAAATTGCGGCACACGAATCAGTCACCTCTTTTTCAGAAAACTGTGTCGTGAAAGGATGTCGATTTCATCTCAGCCAGTCGTGGTATCGGAAAATTCAAAAAGATTTACCTGTTATCAGACGAGAATACGAGAAGAAAGATTCGGAAATCGGCGACTGGATCAGATGTTTTTTCGGACTCTCGTTTCTCCCACCGCACCACGTTGAAGAAGCTGTATCTGAATTGATAGAAGTCGCACCTAGCAGTGATGCTGTACAGTTTTCAGACTACATCGTAGATAATTACATTCTACCCGATTCTTCATTTCCACCAGAGCTTTGGGCAGATACACCTGATGATTTACCACGCACTACCAATGGGCCCGAAGCTTTCCATAGAGTGTACAACTCCATGTTTTCGGCTCCTCATCCTAATATCTGGCGTGTCATTATGGCGTTACAGGAGATTCAGATTGAAACTTACTTGAAAATAGAAGATGTTAGCCGGAATAAAATTCACAAACCAAGGAAAGAAGAGATCGAAAGAGTTAATTTTGTCCTGCAGCAATGGTCGAAGTATTTAAATAACGAAATTACTAGGTTGAATTACGTCAACATATTAGGCCATAAGTTCAAAGGAATTAAATTGTGATATTTTTCATGTTTTTCGTTTTTAAATGTTATTGCATGTTGAACTTATTCTATTTTTTAAACTTATATATGGTACGTTGTTTTAATAAGACACTTTTTGAGAACCACTGGTAGAATATTTATTTGATCGGAGATTCGAATATACTTTTCTGGAGAAATACCGGTCACTTCACATCGGAGATTCGGATACACATTTCAGCAGGCGTTTTTGAATGACAGCGACTAATTGGTACGTTCGGATTTGCACCGCTTTATCTTGTTCTTAGGCAGAGTGACCCGTTTGCCAGTCGATATATAAATCGCGTTTACTAGTAGAAAAGACGAGCCATACATCCCGTAGGCTAACATTCTAAATTCGGTTGAATCGATTTTTTTTTCTTATAATTGACACTAAGATACGATAATCATTAGTATTAGTTGATACGATGTAATTATAAATAGCTAAATATACACGAACGCGTTTAATAGTAAGTAGATAAATATTTATTGACAATGCTACTTTGTCAGATATAATTTGATTACGTAATAAAGATTATTATTATTCGACAATACGGATGCCGGCTGCACTAACGGGCCATATACACCCATTGACTTACTGTGGTCTTATTTAAAAGGTTCGATGAATCCAGGAAAAGGAAAACATTATGAATATGATCGACAGAATCTGTTAAAAGTTGGGGTGTGCTGGATTCTAAATGTTGTAAGAGCATGAAAGGATGTTAGTATGTTATCCGAGAAAGAAAATGGCAGCTGACTTATTTAGGTTTTATCGAAGAATTATTGAATTCCAAAAATAAACGATCTTCATCTGCTATATTGTTGCCATCGGAAGGATGAGAGTAAATAAGAGAATTTACGAGATTATCTTGGTATAGGGACGAATCGAAGCGTGTTATTTGGGACTTTTACATCGTTGAATCACGATTTTATGAGTATTAGAGGTTGGGGCCTAGAAAAGGATTAAACCGAATATTATTCCAATATTCTTTACGAGCAAATTTAATAAGACACACAAATGTGCATGTACATCTGGCATCTGAATCAGCAACAGTATTGCCGAGTTATAACGGAATGTCGAGGAATTCAGTAGAACCCAATGGAAATGGCTTCTAAAAGCGATCAAATCAAAATGCGGATTTTATATGAATAAAGCGATGCACGGGGATTAAGAGAGATTTTAGACCGGTTAAACTGATTTTTTCGATAAGAATAATGTCTTCTTGTTCCGACTTATATAAATTTTTGTTATTTGTTAAATACTATTAATGATTCCTTACGCCTAGTGAATAAATCGTCTCCTCTTCGGGTAAATATAAGGAATTTCGTTTCGAAAAAATTATACTTTACTAAAAAGTTTCTAGAATTCCAAAAAAAAAAAAAAACATGTACGCTCAATTAAATTTATAAACAAACGTCAACTATCAATCCATTTTTGAAAAACTTGTTTTTTTTTGTTTGTTTAATTTTTTTTAATTTGTCGATTTTAATTTACAAACTAATTTTTACGTCGCCATTATCACGTGGTGGACGATTCGAATTCGACATACGAAAATATAAAATGAAAAAATAACGGGGCGGCTTACTTGATAATTAACTTTAGCGCCGTGTCTTAAAAGTAGGTAAACAGCCGTAGCGTTGCCTCTGACGACGGCCAAATAGATTGCCGGTAACGTGAACAAATACTGACGTCTGTATATTTCGATCATGTCCACGGATTTGTCGGAAGCGATATTTTGATTGACTTTTAAATTCGACGAATGTTCGATATACGTACTGTCTCTTTTGATAACAGTTTGTCCAACGTCGTCCATCGATTGTTCTTCGTCGGAACTTAAATCTAATCTGTCTAAAGACGAACAAACGGACGACGTTGTCGTCGAAGAACTGCTACTACTGCTGGTGCTCATGCGAGAAAAGTCACGTCGAAAGTTCGCTAATCGATGTTGCCGATGAGACGCTATTAAACTTTCTAAATCCAAGTCGCACTTGGACGTCGGTGATTCCGACTTAGCGTCGTCTTCGACGACCGGTTCTACGTCTTTGGAGGTCGATAAATTTAGTAGGATACTTTTAAAAATTTCGCTGCTTCTTCTAATTTCCGCTATGATACTACGATCGGACGTGGAAAATGTACGTCGGGCCGGTGTACTTTGAGTGGAACGCGTGGTAGAAGATGTACAGGCGGCGACCGTATTGTGCGACGATATTTGCGGACTCGATTTTAAAGAAATACATTTTCTGCCGCTGTCCAATCCGCTACTAGAATTAGGCGTATCTGTTTCTAACGAAAACGAACGTTGACGCGAAAGATATTTAGTCGGTAGCGGACGTCGTTTTCGAAAACGATTCGATTTCGGCGGTACCCAACAGACTTTTCGCGGAACCGGCAACACGACCTCTTCCAATAGTGTCGAATTAGTGTTATCCGACTTGGTAACTGTTTCCGACATTTTAATTTTGGTCCCTGCAAATGAAACGGATTAATAAAAGGAAAATGATGTTACAGCGTGAAAAATATCGATAAGAAGAATTTATGATATTTTCCATGTAAAACAGTTATTCCAGTACTTGTTTTAGGTATTTCTACATCCATTTCTCTTCGTCTTTTTTAGATGCTTCAATTATGTGTACTAAATAGATTCGTTATTAAACTATATCCAATCCGTTTGTTCGGTATTCTTAATAAGTTTCGTTTTTTAACGTTGTTTAGTATATTTGATTCAGCCTCCGCATTCGCGGTGTCCTCGACATTTTTCTACAGGTCCACATGCGGATAAATTTTTTTTATATTATAAATGCAATTTTGGCCTAGATGTCCAGAATTACAAGTGCGAAATCGGCCTCTATTGCTGACTCTCCAAACTACCTTATTTGGATAGTTAAAACCTAAAGGGATAGGATCAAGGCTCTTCGTTTGTTATCTAATAAATTAACGGCCAGCGGACTACTATGTATTAAGCCTTTTTAAGTAATACGTTCCTAAATTAGAGTTTTTTGTACATTCAAGTATTATCAATAAGAAGGCTTTCGGGGTTCATCGATATGAAAATTTAGAATCGTATAATTTTTACATTTAAAGTAGAGAGTGCTCCACACAATGATAAGCCGTTATGCCGAGACAGACTTGATCGGGGTGTTATTGCAATACATGGTAAAATAGTTCGTATTGATGAGTTTTAATTATTTTTATTAATTCGCTCCTTCCAACACAGCTGTTGATCTAACCAGATTCAAAGATAACGGGTTCTAGTGTATTGTGCTGAAATACTATCCAGTTTAACTAGTGGACGGGTACTCGGTCAGAATGTTATATTATTTATTTTAACCCTTCACTCGTGTGCCCAGTCTTGCAAAGTATACTACGTCATCTGCACATGTTCTTCCGCCGCTTTTTTTTTTTTTTAATCTGGGGCTATGATTCGAGTAAATTAGGTACAGGAAATTCAGGAATTGGTCTGGAAATAAGCGGTTTTTCAAAAACTTTTGGTAACGTTGGTAATGGTCGGTACGTTACTCGATCGGATTTTCCTGGTTTGGGAATTATTACCACCTGCACCATTTCGACTCGTATATAGATACGAGTAGTAGTGCAAATCCTGCTTCCGTAGGTGCTTTATTGTTACTTCGGTTATCAGCTTATTGAATACTTTAATAGTTTTTTTTTTTTTTTTTTTTTAAATTCACAATTTTTATATATAAATAAGACTCTTTGTTAAATGTTAGTGTTGTCACTGGAATTCCCTCTTTTACATCTTGATCCTTTCGACACACTTTCGTTATTATACTTTCCGATTATTTCTTACTTGTCCCATTTTTTCCGGCTATAAAATAAAATTAGCGAGCAATGATTAGGTGAGTCAACGTGAGTTGGATAGTGTAATTATACTTAGAACCTTGAAATAACGGCAAAAAAAAATATTCGAGCGAGAAATGCCTATATTTATAGCAAAATAAAAATAAAAAAAAGTTGCGATAAAATAACATTTAGAAAATAAAAAAAGAGAACATTATAAAAAAAAAAATAAGAATCTCAACGTTGAAACGGTTATGTGATGATAAGCAAACGGCAGTGTGAAAACGTATAATAATAATTTTTGGAGAAATCGAATTAATATAATTAAAATCTATGTATTTCAATAAAGATCTAACGATTATCATAACGATCACGATATCACGATATCACGATATGTCTACATCAACCCACTGCAGGGTGCATGCAGTTCCCAAACTTTTTCAACTACTCCTATCTTGTGCGACTCGAATCAAGAATTTTCCGTTATGTAGCTTAAAGTCCCTTCTGCCCCTCCATTCTGAACAGGTAGCCTGCAACCCCGATCATGACTGTTTTGAATGCTCTGCTGTGGCGCCATTGCGTTCGGTCTTTACCTTGTTACGTTCTTCGAGTATTACACCTTTGTATAATGTATCGTTCCCTCTACATCTGGATAATCTATTCCCCCATATAGCGACGTTTCTAGAGAAGTCAGCATCCTTGATTAAGATGTAAATAGTACCCACAGTATCGCGTTGTGTAAAGGCACCCCCGTTAAAAAAAAATTGATTCTTGCGCATTTCACAATATTATCTCGTCACCTAGCCATAAGCTAGTTGGCTGCCAATTGACCGTCACTGTAATATCCGTTTAGTCCATCTTTCATCCTCTTATCTTGCCAAATGTCCGGCGGGCTATTTCCATTTTAGCCTGACGATCCGCTCCACTGCGTCTACAAATTTCGTTTAATCCACGTAATCGTCTTGCCATATTTGAGCTCGATTCCGAGGATAATCCTCTCGTGATTCGTTTGGGTTTTCCTAATACTTCTAGTTGTCCCTTTGGTAAGGCTCCGTGTTAATATCTCTCTGGAGAATAGTTTAATGATTTACGCGTAACAGTTTTTAGTACGCCGAATTACGTCGCGTTTTAAGAAAATATCGAAGTATTGAAAATAAAATTAAGACGATAAAACAAAGTTTACAGATGTTTATAAAAGTGCGGTCAAGTTCATCAAATCGCGTACACCTCTTAGAAGATAATATCGCTCCAAATATATATCTTCCGGAACCGTTTGTTGCATAAAGAGAGTCTAAATGTTCTTTATTTAATGTCAAAATGACCGCGTAATACAAGAAGATTTCGTTTCGGCGAAATTTGAGCTCTTATCATATGGATAATTTGTTCTACACGATGTAATTTTTTGTTATTAGTTCGAGTAACCAGTTCACTGATTATATCGTCCGTATATAAACATTGTAATGCAAGTGATACGCAGCCTAAGTGTTTTGCCGTTACTAAATAATTATTACCGGGAGTTCTTACAGTACGAGTCGTATCTTCGATGAACAACTCGGTATTTGTTTCGTTCGTAAAATTTTTTTGTGCGCTAGACGTTGTATCTTAAAAGTAGAATCGTGACTTGCATACGGGAAAATCTAAGCGCAACAGAAACGTCAAATCAAGAATAACTCTTACTTTTCAGCTATTTAGGAAGGTACGGGGAACAGTTTCAACAGTTTAATAATATATAAAAAAATTGAGTTTAACTGCTATTGAAAAGGATCCCACGTTATTCCGTTTAATGGTCAGAACAGGAAAACTCTATAGTATATACTTATGCGGAAACGATATATATCCGGCAAGGATATAATTGCGAAAGCGAATGCAATTGCAAATATAAAGAATTTAACAATTTAGCCCGATCGAAGAAATAATAGAAAAATTATAATTTATTATATTAAGAAGACATACTGGTGAGTAAAAACTTGTAAATAGGTTTTATAGTGTACATGATCCCTTATCATCGTGAAAAGAAGCTTAAACATACAGCGGCAAGGGATGAAGGTGTAGAGTTTACCGATTATCCAAAATATCTGGGTGTCACACTTGATAGAACTCTTTCTTTCAAAAAAACACCGCATAAATACTAAAATGAAGATAAAGCTAACCAATAGTTCACGGGGAACTACACCAGATACTCTCCGGGTGTCAGCTCTGGCACGTGCATTTCAGTCCCCAGTGTGGTATAACTCAGTGCATATAAAGTATGTCGATGTCGCCCTAAACGAAAATTTATCACGGGCTCCTTAAAATCTACACCGGTACATCAAGTCAGAGTTCACTCGGGCATTGCCCCACCCGAAATTAGACGCCAAGGAGCAGCTGGTGCAGAGAAAAGTGCACAAGAAGCAGACAGTCGTCACTTGCTCTATTTGGATACATCCAGCAGCGGCGAAGATTGAAATCGCGGAGAAGTTTCATGATCCTAACAAATTCACTTGACGCCAAGCCTGAGGAGGTACGTTTAACGGCTTGGAAAGAGGAACGCGATAAAATTATGCAAAGCCGCTGGTTCAGAAAACCTATAGTTTGGCACTTTTACAAAATCGCTTATTTTCATAATAAGGAACATAAACTTAACATAGAATGTCTCATAAACGAAAATATTTATAAAATACGTTAAATATTGTCCGGAAAGATTGTCGTTCACAGCGTTCAGTCATTTAAATACACTATACGTAACTCGTAAATTTCGTAAACGCGAATTCCTGTCGACGTAAGGTAAATCGTATTTTATTTTGGATAATTCGCCAAAATTTATAATTTTCTATCAAAAATTGATAACGGCCATTTTTAAACGATCATATAATATTCGTGTTATATACAGTATATATATATATATACTGCTTAATGTAATACATATTCTTCAGGGTGTTGAGATTATATTTATACTTAGGTTACACATCCGAGAGATGTTTTTCTAACAGTTGTGATTTGCTATACTTTTCATTGAAAACGAAACTTTAAACTGCACAGTAGAACATTATTACGTATAACGATTTTTGTATAGGATTACCACCTTGGTAATATTAAGAGGAGATTTTTCTATACATACGCATGGGTGTATATATGCTTTCCTTTACTACTAAAGTAACAGGATTAATCATCACTACTTCTTCTCGGGCTTCGAGTTATCTTTTGAAAACAAGTTCGATCTTCTGCTAGTAAATAAAACAACTTGCTGCTTTACAACGGCTTATCTTACGTTAACATTTAAAATAATCTTGTTTTAGAACTTTTTTCAGGTCTAAACCGTGTCAATCTTTTTATTTTTTGACGTCCCGAAAACGCTTGTAGTTCTTATTTCCAAACTGAGAGCGCTCATTGACGTGGACGTTTATTTATACACTTATGCCTAGAAGAACGTAATCTAGAATTAAGGTTGTCCAGGTTTCGAGGTAAACAGAAATGCTGTGTGCAAATCTGTTGTTCGTCTCGTCATCGCTATTATTAAAATGTGGGAAAACCGCACTAATTTGCACAACAAATTACACGATATATCATGTATATATATATATATATATATATATATATATATAATATATATACATATGTATGTACATTTAATGGTCAGCTTGTTTGGCGGAAGAACTATTCTGGAATACACGTAATTTAGTAATCTCAATGTAATTCGGTCGATAGTTTTGTTCAGACAATTAGTAGACTATTTTACGCGTATTCCTCCGTTCCTCTCTAGGTGTCCACACCATAATCTGTTTAGTTAATCTATTATCTGTTCTTCTAGCTACATGCTCTACCTAGTTCCACTTCAGCCGTCCTACTCGTACCATAACATCTATTATTTTTGTCTGTTTACGGATCCATATGTTTCGTTTTTCATCCATCACTTTGGGATAGGGCCTAATATCAATCGTTCTTGCGCGCGCTATGGTGCAATAAGTCTTCTAAGTATCGTCCTCGCGCTTGAATCCACGTTTCCGCATCTTACGTCACCAACGGCAGGATAAATTGGTTGTATAATTTCCCTTTTAAGAAAATGGGTATCTGTTTATTCGCTTATTCTTTCAACAGCAATCCCCACATGAGGAATATTCGTCCTTTTATTTCTGTCTGCGTAGCGTTTTTATCCGTGCTAATTATGCTGCTGACTTTTTTTGTATTATTTAAGATATTTTTGTATTCTTTATCCACACCGCGTTCTTTGAATATCTTTAGAACTGTTGTAATCCGGTCTGAACCGGATGTATGATGTAGTCCTGTTATTAGTTAAAACAAAACTCCATGCCATTTTCAAGTTACAATAACTTTACAACTACTTATAAAAGATAATAAAATAAATTATTATTAGTAGCAATGACGAACATATAAGACATATTTCTTAACTATTAACGACCGATTTATAAAAACTTAACTGTAATATTTACAGGTAGTAAGATTTTTATTTTTTAAATTAATATAAAAATTAAAAATAATAAAATTAAAAAAAATTAAAATAATTTATTAAATACGTTATTAACATTTGACGATGAATTATAAATTATTCCTTAATATTTAAAGTGTAAGATTGTAGGTTATTTGGGATCACCTGTTGACAATCATCTTAATTTGCTACAAGATGTGTTAGATGTTGATTTTAGTAATTATTATTTAAAAAAATAAAATAAAATGCAAAAATTTTCATGTATAAATTGATTATTATATATATATATATATATATATATATATATATAAATAATACGAAGATTTCGATGGTAGGTAACGCCATTTCAAAACTTGAATTACGTTATTATGCTTATAACCTGTAGACTTTCCCCCAAAACTTCCAAAGGTGCATATTTGGTGCGGTGATACGAATCCTATTGACTCCGGTTACTCTCTCAATGTCGTCCCTCCATCTATAGATTATCATTGCCTGCGACGATTATTAATCGGGCTCGACTGCAATATAAGCTTTGTCCATCTGTAGTCATCTCGTCTGGTAATATGTCCTACTCATTTCTATTCTAATTTAGCTACGCGTTCTACTATATCCACTAATTCTATTTGTTTGTGATTCCCGGGAGTCTGATATTAACCGTGACTATGCGCCGTTTGAGTTTTTCAAGTTCGTCTAATTATTTGCTTTGCAGGACTCCTTGTTTCAGCTCCGTATGTTAGAGCCAGCAGCACACATTGGTTGTATACTTTAATTTTTAAGCAATTCGATATTTCTTTTTCTAATTTTCCGAATACAATCTAAACAAGAGACGTCCTCCTTTCAGCTTTGAATTGCGTAAACATTTTCTTTCCCACCGTCATTTCTTGTCTCGAAAACACTCGTTTTCTTACGGTTTCAACACCATTTGTAGATATTGTTCTACTTTCTGTTCTATTCGTCATTATCCTCATGTTATCTAAGTTTATTTTGAGTCCTATCTTTTCGAACTGCGCGTATAATAAATAAATATAATAATAAACATAAGAATAATTTTATATAAAATATATATATATATATATATTTATGTAATATATATATATATATTTATGTAACTTTTAAAAACGATTAATCTGTATGACATCCGGTTTTAAACTGAAACCGCCGTTGTCGCAATAATAATAATAGTAACCCCTTTAAATACTAAAGACTAAATATGGTCTTTAAAAATTAATTCATCATCGAATGCTTTATTAATTAGCCTGTTTAAGGAATTATTATTATTTTATCGATTTTTAATTATTTCTTAATTGTCTAACGATTTTCTATTTTTAACGCGAACATTTCAGTAAAATAAGTGAAAAAACTACAATCATTAAGAAAATTTCAAAAGAAGATCCTACTGAATGATGACGTTGAAAAGTTGAATTAACTCTTTTAGTCGCGATCTCCATTATACGATACGTGAAATTTTAATGACAAAAAAATTTTATTTTCTAGTTGACGCGAAATGTTTCAATTTTAAAAATATTTATATAAATACATCGAAAATTATCTACAGTTCACTTAAGAAGAGGTATTTTGTAATAAACATTCGTGTAAAATTGATTAGTTTTTGTGGCAAAATTTTATAATGTGTGAAAGGGTTAAAACAACGTCGGTCAAAAATGGAAAAATTGTTTAAAAAAAATAAAAAAAAAGGAAAATGTCAGCCGCCATTTTTTTTTATTATTTTTTTTTTAATAATAAAAAATATCACAGAAAGGAGAAAATTCGAAGATCATCAATCGGATTGCGACTGCAAAATTAAAAAAAAAAATATATATATATATATATAGAAGAAAATTACCGATTTGACGATGACGACCATGACGGTGATGATAATGATGTTAATAAACTAACGGACCTAATAGATAGTGTGGTTGCTGTTATCGATAATGACGCGATTTTCGTGTTATTGGCATTTAGTTGTCATGACGACCGCGATAAACCAAACATAAAAACCCGATGACTAGCCGTCAACGCAGAAAACGGCCGAGTACGATCATCGCCGTTGATAAGATGATAGAAAAATAGAGAAGGAGACAGCGAATATTTCCTTTTAATTTCAGTTTCGTATAACCGAAAATGAACGTTTAAAATTGAACTAGCCATTATTACTAATCACCAGTGACAACCGATAAAAGCCAAGTAAGAATAACGAAATTTTATAATGGAATTTTTTCACCGTCGACCGCATAATCAAGATCGGAAAATAAAAAAATTAAATAACGTACATTTCGATGAAATAATTAACGAAAAAATATTTCGAAATAATCTATACAGACGGTTTTCTATAGATAAGTCCTGTAGGACGGTATACTTCGGCTTTTTATTACATAAATAAAATAAAGATGTACAGAGAGTTTGCAAGTTGAAATACGAGTAGAACTGTACGCGTGAATGATGACGTTAAAATACATAAAAAAGAAATAGGAACCGAAATAATTTAATAGACTCTCTACTTCAGCAGTAAAACTACAAACGATTAATACAAAAAATGTTACTAACGTAGAAATAAAAATTAGAAAATTAGTAAATAAACTTAGAAAGCTAAACACCAGTATAGTTTTTAAGTAGATTCCCAGGACACGTTGAACTTAAACGAGATAGTTGAATTACTAGGAGTGAGCGGAATAATAGATAGTAGGCGGATAAAACTAAACTGAGAAGATGATATATTGCAGTTGTCGAGGAATATTAGTAAAACGTACTGTCGATAGGAATGACTACGTAAAAACGATACGCAGATTATGTTTTTGACATCAGCGAACACTTAAAGATAATATCAAATTAAATCAGTTCAATAAGTACTTTTAAATCTTCATTTTTGCAGAAAGACTAAACACGCTACGCGGAGATCTTCGGGAATCCAATTGTATAAGTCGATTAGAATATAATTTTAACGTTTTATCCGTCGGTTATCCAAATCACTGACTCAACAAGATACCGGGTTTCCGGTTTATTAAATTTGGATTTAGGGAGTAACATATAGCATCGTGGATACGTAGAATAGTCGATGTAATAAATCAAAGTTTCGAACGAAAAAAAATTTTCTAGACATCAAAAAAGCGTTTGATAAAGTGCGGCACAATAAATATACCAATACCATCTATTAACAAATCTTACCTCGAAGAGATTTTTTCGTGTAAACTTTAATGATTCATACTCCAGCATTTGTTCTATCAACTCAGCACTTCCGCAAGGCAGTGTGTTTGGACTTGTGATCAGATATAAAATTACGACTAAGCTCAATGCATACAACGGCAATGTTTGCAGACAACACTGCGATACCATCCACTCATCTTGACGTGTCATCGAAACACTTGCAGGATCACTTAGACGACCTGGGGAGAAATGGTGTATAAATCTCGGAGAATTTTAACCAATCGAAGTGTACATAAGTTATATTTACTCTGAAGAAAGAGTAGTGAAGTTAGAAAGAAACGATTCCTACATGTAATAGCGTTAAATACCCAGGCTTATGATGAAAAACTAACTCGGAGAAAGCATGCAGACGATCAATGGAAACAGATTAATATTAAATTTGAAAAATGTATCGGTTACTTAGAAAAAATTCATCGCTATCCTTGGAAAATAAGGTACTACTTTATATAACGATGTTGAAGCCTATATGGTCTTATAGAATTCCACTGTGGGGAACCGCAAGAAAATCTCATATAGCGATCATCTAAAGAGCTCAATCGGTGCGCTATGGTACGTGCGCAATAACAAAATACATAAAGATTTGCAAGTGCCGATGGTTAAAGAAGAAATAGAAGCAGTCAACCTACGATATATATCATTGTAATCAGTTGGCGCGTAGGCTTATCAAGGACGGTACTCGATTTAGTAGACGATTAAAACGATCGAATATGATTAACCAAACAAATATTGTATCAACAACAAGGAAAAACGACCATTTGGAAGCATTCCGTTAATTTATGTGTAAATTGATTTCATGAACACTAATTGTCTTCAACTAGACGGATTGTGTGTAAAATTTACAATAAAAAAAAAATGATTTCTCGTCAAAGAATAAACATCTATTCTTCGAACTAAACATAGATGGGGCCTCCGACGATTCTCGTGTAGTCTTGAATATCAGCATAAGGACCATTTTTCCACAGAAAGAATACCATGTAAGAACCCAACTAGCTGGAATTTTTTTAAACAATTTGCTGAAACCGTTGTTCACCTAAATGCGCCACTAGCAATAAGTAGAGGTACGTATTAGACAATCAGCATACTTAGCAACGCCAAAAAACATTTTCAAGTAGGAAGACACCTGAAACAATTAAAATATTATGTAGTTCCAAAAGAGAAGAAAATTCTATTGATACATAAAATGTCGTATTTGTGGACTAACGTGATCTAGATATTTTGCTTTTCTTCCTTTGATCGAATTTAATCATTTCAAACATTTATAAATTCTAGGGATTTTAAAAATCCGTGGAATTTTCAACACGCGCTCGTACGAATGTAACTCTAACTCACCTTCGATGAGCAAGTTTTTAATTCTCACGAGCGTTCTTGACTATTGTATTTTTTTTTCTTTTTTTTACGGTGCAAACTATTATTTCGACTTTAGTTTATTCGACCCGTTATAATTATGTTCTATTTAGTTTTATCGTGTATGTGTGTGTGTGTGTGTGTGGTACAAATTTCTCAATGAATTGTTTACCACCTTTTCTGAGCCGCTGTTAACTCAATGTGAAATACTTGCTGATTATGTTTTTACCATAAATACATTACTTTTCAAGATCTTCACGGTTTCCTAAGAATCCGAAGAAGCCTGAAAGGTAAGCCTTATCACCTATCAATATCTCGGGTGTGATTAGTATTTCATCACTCCATAATTCGGTGAAATCCCCCCCCCCCCCGACTATTATTAATGAAAACAACTTCATGACGAGAATGAGAATAATATTGTCACGGGTGCAAATTTCATTGACACTTTCAAATGCAATCTGTTAAACGATTTTGATTTAGTAAATTTGAAGTAAAAAATCTCTCCAGCTCTCTATCAGCACGTTCATAATTTCATGAAATCGACATAAGACGATTCATCTGATTGCGATTGATCGACAACATTTACTCAGACATATCTGCTTGCTTATTTAAAATGTCACTGATCTTACACGTCAAACCACACAAACACCCATACACATACACACATTGGCAATATGTAACTCTAACAAAGAAACGCTATTCGCAGTAAAACATCAATCCGTTAACGGGTTGGAACTATTCATAGTTTACGCACTTAGTAGTAGATCTTTAAATCATCATAGTAGATGCAAGATTTGTGCTGTCACGCGAGCACAATTATATGTAAAGAACTGTTTGTTTTGAGTAAAGATGTCTACTGAAGTAGATACGTTTAGCAAAACCAGACTGTTTACTTCGGACGCTACTCTTCTCCAGGTTACAAATAATGATGAACATGTTTAAGGGGGAATTATACATTTATGCGAACATTGTCGCTCGAAAACTAGCTCAATTGCGAATGCATCTAAAAGAACGATCAAGGGGTTCGATATGCTGCAATTATTGCAACCGCGGTGCTATGCGCTTCTCGTGAGATAATTAATTTACCGTGGATGACAGTATAAACAGAAATCAATTAAGCGAAAACCAGTATTATAAAATAGTTTTACCAGAATCTCATTCAGCTTTTACCCCACTTTCGTTTGCAGTTTTCTATTCTAAAATACATCGACGGGTAAATTTATTGATACAGATGATATAGGATTACTAAAATACTTAGGTACGATCTTCGATAGGATTTTAACATAAAACATACTGCAACAGAAATTATAAATAGAAACGGCATCCTCTACATGTTGGTGGGCAAAAAACTTGGGGTACAAATGCAGTCATCATCCGAATAACGGTTTCGACGCTATCATGTTGCTGAGTATGCAGCTCTATCGTGGATCAAAAGGAAACGAATCCGGATCTAAGTATAGCTATGAGAATGATCTTGAAAACAATAAAATCAATACCAACTGCCTGGTTTCTAGTCTTAACCAACATTCCTCAACACATAAATAATCAGCAACGAAAGAATTGAGGAAAATACGTTAAAAATAACTGACTAAATTCATCATAATCTCGATATCCTCCGAAGACTAGAAGCGATCGTAGACTATCGTAAAATGTTTTAATACGACAGATTCACGACAAAAGCAGTAGTATATGAAGAACCTTGAGGACAACAAACTTATTGGATACTCTAATACCACACCACTTGGTTTCAAAATATTCCGAAAATTGGTTTTCACTAACTGTTGCTGAATATACCCGTTCAAACGACTTGCTAAGTACTACGGAAATTTAGTTGTTCGGTCGATACGATGAAAGCAATGACGCATAATTTGCAGCAATTTTAATAAACGAACGCGATTAAATTATCGTTCTTTTATAAAATGTAGAATCTTCGAGGCTTGAACAGAAATTTCATCGATTGTGTACCCAATTTCTATTTTTAAATATAGGGACTTTTTCCTCAGTTCCACTAGCAAAGTCCAGCAACAGCCCGCTTCCTCGATAATTGACTATAATTAGACATACGTATTTAGTATATTATTGAACGCGCTTTTATCATCCCGTAACCGTCGAAAATCGCTTCTATAAATATTGATTCTGCACACGGATAACAAGTTACAATCCGTCGATCTCATTTCTCAGTTTCTACACCCTCCATGTTATCTAAGTAGTTAGTTTTAACCCGGGATAAATCTGATAACGTCATCACTCCGTTGTGAGCTATTCGCTCTATATAACAATTTAACTTACGTGACATTTTGAAAATGTCCGTCGTGTTAACTTGATTTTGAACATTTCCATCTTCAACGTAGTATTAAAAATAGTTAGCGGATATCTGTTAGCTAACTCTGGACAACGAATATACAGATTGCAATAGATCGGTCACATCGACTTTATTATCGCCTTCATGCATTAAAGTAGTAACACGTTTTGACTTTTTTTTTTTTGTGTGTGTGTGAACATTCTATGTCGAGGCTTGTGCGAACGTGGAATTAAAAACAGATCCTCTAATTCCGTTGTTGTAATAAACTCGGGTGGTATTTCGGTTTTCTTGAATTTTTCTCAGTGTCCCCCAAGAACCGTTGTAGGATGATGCGCCTCATTTGCTGATATAAAATAATTACCCATAGTTTTATGTCTCCGATTCCCATCAACGAGATTACGAGCATGATTTTCAATTTAAAAAGGACCGTTTCGAGGTTGTTTACCGGCAAAAATTTTCAAATTTCCCGTGTAATAAACACGAATGCGCAGTACGCAAATTTCGATTCCATATTTTCCGAACTTGTTCGCTATATATATTGCGAAAATTTGAGATCGATGTTATAACGAGTTGTTTTACAACACGTTAACAAACTCGTGGAGAACATCCCGGACAAGCGCTGAATTGTTCAATTTCTTTTTTCCGATTCCGGTTTCGAAACAATGTGAGATTGTTTCGAAAGCTAACCCGAGAAAACGTCTATGTAAAAAGCGCCAATAAACCGCCTGCTTTATAGGGAATCGAACTGAAACTGGCACGAGTATTCGACGGAAGTCCAATTAAGAAATTCCCGATAACCTAGATATTGCATCTTCGTTTTACCAAGCGCGCGTGATAGCGGATTAAAATTGATTTTAATAAATCTATACGAAAATTCGAAGGCAAATTTTAAAGTACACACTTTTTTCGTTAATTAAATTCACCGGCTATATTCAACTATCCTAATTCTATAATCGCAATACCGAGCACATGACAAAAGTTTAAATGTTGTTTACAAACTGGACGTTAAACAGGCTGTTTCGGGAAAAGCTACACCAGTGCAATGTATATTGCGTCCGTAGATCGGACGATGGGCGTGACGCGTATTTAAATGTCGTTTTGCGGACTATTGTCGCGTTTTTAAACATTACGAAAAGAAGTCGCTATAGAGACATAAATGCGAATATTATCGCGCGCAGAATTTACTGGGAAGTGACAGAGTGCGTTAGAAAAAGTCTTTCTTGAAGAGTGTGCGTGTATGGTGAGGATTTATTTACGGTTTCCTTTTTTATTTGCCTTTTATCGACATCCGGTCCTATTGTCGCAGTTTATTGCTTTCAATTTTGTTATCACGCTGCAAAATTTGTTCATTATTCAGGAAACGTTAAAAAAAACAGACAATCTCGTTTATAGGCCGCTATAAAAAAGGTGAATGTCAATATTATCGTTTTTGAAATGGTAGTAGTAATAGTAATAATAATAATCGTCAGCATCATGGTCGTCCAATCGTTTATTTTTACAAAAGTTACAAAATGAACATCTGCGAACTAATGCGCCTAAGTTTCGCGACTTATGGATAATAATTAAATGTAAAAAAACAAAAAAATAAAAAATGACGACTATCGATAATAATAATAAAATTATATACAAAAAAAATCTCTTCTACATATAATTAAAATTTTTATAAACGTCCGTGTACCCGAGAAATCATTATACACATAGTAACATGGACATATATATATATATATATATATATATATATATATATATATATATATATAAACATGTATAAAAACTAATACAAATGAAGAAAAAAACATCCGTGCCTCGGGGAACAGAGAAGAAAAGTGAAACTTAAAGACGTTTTCCAAACATTAGCTATAGGGTTTTTTTTCCAATACAGTGTAAGGCGTGAAAAATTAAATCGATCATCAAATTTATATCATATTATTAATAAGATTTATTTTTTGTTATTTATGAATCACCGCGTATGGATAAAGAAAGCCAATTCCAATAAGAACAATAAGAATTTGAACCATAATACATAGCATACTACCTTTGCAGCTGCTGAAAGCAACAAAACGTATTTTAACAGACGGGTGTTGGTAGTGGAGGTACATTTATATATATATATATAGGTTCGTTATTTTGTCCACACTCTAAACGCAACAAAACGTGGTTTGATTTGGAGGAGGTACATTCAAACGGGGTATTTGTCTATATATATATATATTTTTTTCCGTTCAGTCTATATATTACGATCGCTCGTTTTACGTGTTAACTACGCGCCAATAGAAGTTTCACTTAAAAAATAAAGTGAAAAAGTTCGCATCTGTATTAAAGAAAGAATAAAGTTTAATAAAGGATACCGAAAATAATGTTTCACAATTATTAATATTAAATTATAAATTTTTCTTAACAATATAATTTGAATGATGCTCTTGCGTGTTCGCTTGCGACTTATTAAATCTATACTGCATTCAACGACGAATTATATAGTACAGCATCGGCGTATGGCTTGCATTCTTGTATGGGAGATTTTTCTAAACCGTGGATTTCGTCATTGATTCTTCTCCGTCTACCCACCCGACATTCTAATTTGAAAGATTTCCTATTCTGACAAACGAAATTTTAAAGTTCCACCTCATATACAATTTTTTAATGAACAAAAATTAACGTTCGACGTATCTAACCTAACCCAATCACCGTTAGTAATGCATTTTATAATGTTTATAACGATTACCCCGATGAATGATATGACTAAACCGGTTGATAAAAGGCGAACTACAATCGTCGAACATGAATTGCTTTAGATAATAAAAGAGTAAGTTCAATTTTCTCAACTTTCTAACGTGATATTTGTAAAAACTGTTTGCACGTTCGAATTCTTTCTCTTGCGCATGCGCGCACGGTCATTTGTTTTTTCGTTCAATCTTCGCTGACTATGTGCTTCTTTGTATAAGTCTTTGGCTCGCTTGCTCGTTTTACGGGGATTAACTCTCCATATACAGTTTCGCAACGGTAGTCTGCTCAATACGTCGACCTTCATTTTGGTTCGCGTTTTACATGGAAATTTCGAAGAAAATATTACAGTTAAAGTTGAAAAAGAGTCGACTGTACCAGGACGATCGGAAGTTATCCCTTAATCTAACTGGTAAACGTTTACCGATATACGTCAATTCTGTGTCCAATATTAGATTACAACTCGGACGATGCGCATTGAAACTAAACGAAGCCGTATTTCAACGAAGAAAAATTATTATTATTTGTTTTTTTTTTTTCGTTGCTATGTATAGCAGCGAGGCTAGGAGCGCGGCCAGTAAATTTAAATTCTGTTAAACAGATTTACCGACCTAAGCTTAACAAGAAAGGATGAGACGGAATCTTGGGCCAGAATTGATGAAATATTTAAGAAAGAAGGATTTGAGATTTTGGGATACTCTGTTAATAGATGGTGAATTATAATCGGAACTTCGCATCTATCACAGGTTGGAGGGGCTAGTTTTTGGAATATGTGTCCATGTGTAAGTTGCGTATGACCGATCCGGAGGCGACACAGCCCTGATCCCGTCGGTCTTCAGGTTGAAACTCGCGAACTAACGGTTTTATTGTATGCAGGTGTGATGTACTCTGTTGTTCCGTCCATCTTTTTTGCCACAGCCTATAAAATAGACCCTTGGTTGCTTCCTTGATATCGCTGAGTGGGATCTTAATGCGCAGTGTTGGGCGCATTTTGAATGCTTCTTTTCCTGCTAGATCGGCCATATGATTTCCTGGTATGTTTGCGTGGCCCGGAATCCATAAGAAGGTTATCGCCGCTTGATAGTTCTGTACTATTATATTTATGGAGTTTGCGATCGGATGATTTGATTTCCGTCGAATGTGATATAAAGCTGCCATGGAGTCCGTAGCTATCGTTATAATGTGATGGTAGGATTTTACGCTAGTAGGATTCCGTACAGTTCTGCTGACAGAGCGGAGAATAACGGCGGAAGTGAAGTTGAAAAGATCTGATTAAAGACGACTGCGCAACCAGCGGATTCTGCGGAACTTGTACCGTCGGAGTAGTATATCTGTTTCCTTTGGGGAGATAATAAATTGTGGATGATGGCAAAGTGCGAATGACTTTTTGGGAGCAGCGTAAAATCGAATGCGGCATCTTTCGAAGTCCATGGGAGAAGGATTTTTTTAGGGTTGCATTCTACGTTGTATAGCTCATCAGCTTCTGATAGATCGGTATGAATTAATTTCGTAGTATCGTATAAAATTCTTTTCACTCGCGAACCTAATAATCTAGTTTCAGATGTACTCTGGAGAGGTCGTTATATACTGTTAGTTGCTGGGTGGTCTGGATTTGCAATCGTGCGTAACACAAGATTAACCGTAAGGTGATCCCGTCGAAGCGATGGAGGCCATTCTGAGACTTCGCAGTAGAGGCTTGCTATTGGGGGATGTTCTGAGCGCTAGTTTAGAGAAGTCTCTCTTGGATGATATGGAAAAGAGGGAGGGATTTCATAGTCGCATTTTGAGCGAAGTTGAGAGCGGTATATCATTAACAGCGAAGAACGGTGAGCTCCGTACGATGTGTGTGCCATTTTTTTTAGTAAATTTAATTTGGTTGTGCATAACATCGTCAGTTGATTTATGTGCTCTCTCCATGTTAATTTGTTGTCGAAGAAAAGACCCAAGTAGCGAATATGAGATGTAGTTTAAATAGGTGTGTTGTTTAGCAGGATATGTATGTTATTTTTACGGGATTTGATTCTGCAGAAGTGAACAGCTTTTGTTTTTTCTGAAGAAAACGTTCAACCACTGTTTTGCGCTCTTGTTGTAATTTTATTGATTGCTTCCTGAATGATGTGTTCGCCGTTGTTTGCACATGTTAGGAAGATTACTAAGTCATCGGCAAAAAGTCCCGTTTTAATTGGGAGTTTAACGTCTTCGATGATATCGTTGATGGCTATATTGAATAGAGTCGGACTAAGAGTTGTCTAGCTTCCGATAGTCTATTTTTAATCTTCACTTTAAATAGACGATCTGATAATAAATTTACGACGAAAAGTGGAAGTCGACCCTTGAAGCCCCAGTTGTACATGGTGGTCAGTATTTTCTGCTTCCTTGTGGTGTCGAATGCTTTGGAGAGATAGAGACCGCTAATAGGTGGTGTTTGTTATTAAATGCTTGTATTATTGATTCCTGTAAATACAGAGCTCGGTCTATCGTTGTTCGATTTTTGCGAAATCCACATTGATATTTAGTTTATCATCCTTTATGCGTTGACAAAGTTCTGTCCAAACGAAATATATCCTGTACAGATTTTCAGATGACAGCGCTCGAATCCGAAGAGGTTCGACTATTAGTGTAACTACTCGAAACGTGCATATCCGCTTTATTTGAGTTAATACATTAATCCAGGCTTTCGACAAAGTCTGGCATGATGGTTTATTGCACAAAATTAAGCAACATTTTCCGTATGATACCAGTTGCTTCGGTCTTGCCTAAGTGAAAGGTATTTTTTTTCTTTTGTGAAATATGAAGACGATTCATCAGATGTATATCCGGTGAAATCAGGTAGCCACAGGGTAGTGTACTGGGACCACTACTCTACCTCATTTACACATCAGATGTAAAACACCCTCAGATGTAGAGGTAGCAATGACACTGCGATTTGAGCGTGCAATACCATCCAGGCAGCAGTCAACGAAGTTTCGTCGTGGCTTAACCTATGGAGAATATAATGAAAGTAAATGAATACGAGTAATCTTTACTAACAGAAAAATTGATCCAACAGATGACATAGTCGTAAACGGTGCTGCAATTTCACCGAAATCCGATGTAAAATATCTCGGTATGCACCTTGATCAGCGTCTAACTCAGAAAACACATAATTGCAAAGCGCACTGAGCTAAATATAAAACTGAGACAGATGTACCGGTTATTAAACAAGAAATCGGAAGTGTCCGCTGAAAATAAATTTTTGATTTACAATCAAATTTTAAAATGACGTTATCCCATTATGGGGCTGTTCTAAAAACAGCAACATATCGATTATTCAGCGGTTCCAGAATAAAACCATCCGGATGGTTGTCAGTGCACCGTGGTACATCACCAACTTAACGCTCCACAAAGACGTCGGAATGAAGTTTGTTCCGGAAGTAATATTCAGCGACGCAAAAAATTATGCTCATAGACTACAAGTGCACACCCTAACAACATGGCGATCGGGTTGCTGGATAATTCGCTAGAAGTTCGTCGGCTTGATGATGGACCTATAAGAGATATTAATGAGTGTTTTTAGCACTTAATGGGTAGGCTGTTAATCGCGACATCTGCATAAAATATTAAAATTACTAAATAGCTACATCAGCTAGGTGCGATTTAACTAAAGGAAAAAAAAAATACGTGTCTCTATCAGAGCTTAAGTTCCTTACATTACATACTAAGACGATTAACGTGAAAAAGATTAAGACGGTAATAAATATGATTAAAAGAAATAAAATGATGATTATTATTCTACTTACCAAATGTTTTATTTGACGGTGGTTCCTGCGTCGTAATAGAAGAAATCGCCGATAATGGTCCCGTAGTTGTCGTCGATATTTTCAGTCTGACAGGCGACGGTGTATTAGAAGTAATACCGCTACCGCCGGCGCTACTTATTTGAGCCGAACTACTCGATATATTGCTGGCGGACTTTTGAGCTAGAGAAGCGCGAAATGGAAGCGAACCGGTGATCCCTTTGCCGATAGAAGTCGATACGCAATGTAACGTAGAAAACGATTTATTGTTATGATTGTGATTATTGCTATTCGGAAAAATCGTATTAGTAGCGGTAACGATGACGGCGAGTGAACGTTTCGGAGATGAAGAATCATCCACGCTGCTAGAAGGAAATGCCGGTATACAACCGCCTTTATTCGGATCTAAACCGTGTCTAAGAAGCAAATTCAGCACATCCATAGCCGAGTATTCGATCGCTACGTGTAAAGCGTTGATGAAAATAGCAGGCGGCGCGTATAGCGACGTTAGCGATGAAGAAGTCGACGTAGACGAAGACGACATAGATAAAGAGTCACCGGACGAATCCGAATAAGACGAAGGATAGGCCGGTCTTCGTCTATAGTCGATTGTCGTCGTCATACCCGGTTGTTCGGCTAACCTATTAGAAAAATGAAATTTTCATACTCGACGGAAATGGAAAAGTATTTCAAAATGAACAGAGAAGTTTCTCAAAAATAACTTCTTAAATTTAATCCCGGCACGGTTGTATTTCAATTAAACCTTTGCATTATTAATTTCTAGATTTACATGTTTTAGCGATTGATTCGAGAATAAATGAAAATCTAATTTTATAGTGCCGGTGTTTAACACTTTTAATCACAATGTCCTCCATACTGTACGGTAACACTACAGTAGTCGCGCTCATTTAACGGCCATCGCGGCGTCAAAAAACACATTATTTTGATCCATAGAAAACATGATTTTTTTAAAAATAATACAATGTTTTTTTTTTAAGGAGAAGAAGAACTTTATTCAGAAATAATAAACATATTCCCAAACATGGTAAATATATATATATATATACATGTATACGGAGTAAAGAAAAGCGTCCTTAACAGTGCTTAAAATAAAATTATGAGAACGTAAAATAAATTATATATAAAAAAAATAAATAATAATATTAAAATAATACGACGTTCTCTATTATAAGAAGCTTTTTATGCTGTCGACGGTAACATGCAACGTTTGTCACGGTTCAGCGCTTACCACAGAACATGTACAGAATATCCGAATAACAAAGTAATCAGTAATTGGACTAGATTGAAGTGAAGCACTACAATGAAGATGTAATACAGCCAGTAATGTACTTTCTAAAAGTAAACGATTTAAAAAAATTATTATAAACTAAACAAATAGCGTTATAAGCAGTAAATATTTTTTCTGTAATTTATTGTATGTAATTTCCGTGGACGCAAATGACCTTTGTAGTCGAGCGTCCTAAAATACAAATATAATAACAATAATATTTATAAGTTAAAAAAAAAAAACTAAGTTTCAATTATATTACTTATACATATATATATATATATCCCGATAAACTGCAACTTAGAAATAAGAAATCAATTTTGTGAACAATTTTCACGTATTAATTTACTATGTTCAAAGCAAATAAAATTTTTAAAAAATTACGAATTATTCTACATTTTTTTTTCTTGCGCATATGTAGCATCCGTATGGATCTTCACTGGTTGCACTTTTGTTGTGTTCTGAACTCCTTTTTAAACTCTTCGGCATGTAACTCAAAGTACACCGAATTTTCCTATGGTCTTCTGTCAATCATTTAGCTAAATTTCTCCAGAAAGTTCGACTCTTCATCGTATTTCTTCGAATATTATTATAATTATAAAATAATCTGTGAATTGAGTCCACCTGTGTTTAGTAGCACTATCGGCCATTTTCTTCTACTCCTCGAATAGTGCGAACTTTATCTATCATATCTATACCATATAATACTCGCATACAATCCGGATATACCGGTTTTATAAAATGAGTGGTCGCATGGTGTTTAGTGGGTGCCAAAGTGCCTCTCATGCCTTTAAGTACGATAGTATTTTATTTCGTCTTTTGTGTGTGTTCACTTGTCATCTCATTTTAGGAAGGTAATTGAAAAAAAAACAGTGAAATCTCGATTATACATCAGGAATTAAAGAACGACCGCTGCAGTGTTAATAACATAAATGTATATTTTCGTAATTTAGCGACATTTGACCGACATTAAATGTAATAATTCTTAGAAATATTTGTATAACACGTTAATTGATCTATTAAAGGACGCGTTAAATAGAACACCAGATTAAATTCATATCGCTTTGCCCAGGAATTTCCACAAATCATTTCCACTCACACTCCAAGTGATTAGCTTTGATTATGGAGCTAGTCGCAAGAAAATCTAAAATGCGTTATATTAAAAACGAAATACTTCTTTCGCCTTATCGATTAATTCTTTTTAAAATTATTTCGTAAAAATTTATAACTTTATTGATAACGCTCGATTATAAAGGTTAAACAATTTTTCGAGCATTAAAAAAAAAAGTGTACTATATAAAGGACACTGTCGAAAGCTGCAAAACTTTTCGTTGCGTGTTTTGAATTTAGATTTTAAATCACGTCGAAAGTTGGTGGGCGACATCGTCTAAGCAACACGAAAACTAACATAGGATCGAGAAGTTAGTCTTTTTCTAACTCGTATAATAGTAAGTTTCTAGCCATTGCCCAACTCTCTTTCTTTCCTCACAGATTGGTACTAATTTATCTCGTCGAATGGATAGCCACTCGAGATCTTTTTTTTAACCTACCGTAATAAATTTCCAACTCTAGTCGTTCCAGCTTAAAGCATTTTGACTACGTCACGAGAAATCGCATAAACTAATATTTATTTTAGACGTTGTTTTTTTTTTTAAATTAAAATTCATGCCGGGCGAGCTGACGATTTTTTTTTGTCACTTGATCAGAAGAGAATCACCACCGATTCTTTCCTGCAGCAATGATAAATTAACAATAGAACACAGTCTGCTACACTGCCAAAAGTACAAGGCTGAACGTATATGGTCTTCCGTCAGCATTACAACGATTTTTGCAGCCAAATGCAGCCGGTCCAACAGTAGCCGTTTCTACCTGAAACCGGCATGTTTCAACAACTATAGCTTCCGTGTTGCCTGTGGCCTCGTAGGCGTATAAATGGATCATCATAATCTTTTATGAATTTTTGTTAGAATCTTCGAAATAAAAATTAATAATTACCTAATGTTTTCTCGAAACGATTAGTTATTTTTTTCAGCTCGAACGGGAACGGTCGATGTACGATTTTAAAAGTATCAACACGACCGTACTTTCAGTTAACAAACCTTAAACGCCTAGTTTGAAGTAATTTCACAAAGATGTAACGAAGACATGATACAAATCTTTAGTTTTATCGTCTAGTAGAAACCAGGATTGTCTTTTCCACGGATGATATTAATTACCGGCCTAGAGTGGTAATGATGAGCAATTTTGAGCAGCCGTGTTATCCGACAAAAGGACGTCGATTTACTTACAATCTGAGTAAAATCGACTAAAATTCGGTTCACTCTATAGTTTCGTATGACTAGGATCGTATAGCGACGTGTTACAACTGATCGATTTTTTTAATTTGAAATTTTAATTCCGAAATAAATTTATTATGAGTCCAAAAGTGAAAACATAAAATTTCGTGTACGACATGGCTTTAAGCGATCTTACACAATTTTCGTAGTAAGTAGGTAGAAATATTTTCAGAATTCAGATATTTCATTCCCGGTTAATCAAATGTTATTATGAAAATAAACAATTTTATCATCGAAAATTCGTCACATCCCCCGTACAGATATGAAACATCGTGGAAATTTGAGTCTATTTTTTTTTTGGCGTTCGCAATTCGTACGTGATTTTATATTTTTCAAATTTTATCGCCGAAAAATAATTATCCGCTTCGAGGCGTATTTAATTATCCGAAAAATATTAATTAATTTCGTCAAAGTTTACAATAACAAATTATTAACTTTGTTTTTATTAAATAGTTAAAATGCAGTCGATAATCGATATATATCGTGTACCTCCGCTTACTATCAAACGGTTTTTAGTTCTACTGCGTAAATAATTACTTATTAATTTAATTAAATAAGGGGGGTTACGTTTAATAATTTTGTATAAAATAGCCGCTTACCATGTAGTATCAAATGCTCGAGCAGCATCAAAGAGCACCGTACGATTAAAATTACGAGCAACAACTTAATTCCGGATATTTGATGCGGAAAAATTTCGGCGAAACAAACTCTCGGGAACAAATAACTATTGCAGTTTTACAACAGTGCGGAAATTAACTGAATTTAAACGTAAATTCTACGAAATAAACTTTAATGGGAGCTTCGTAATAGACGAAATTTTATCATGTCTTACGCATTGATCAAGTAAAAGAAAAATGCAAAAATGTATATATTATTATTATTATTATTATTATTATTATTATCGTATCAATTACGCGCTTATTTAGAGATATCCTGCATTATAAATTTGCGTTCGACAGCCAGTCTTCTGCGCCTTCTTCTAGTGAATGTAGCCCAATCAGTTCTTTATTAAAGCTATTTACTTTACACGAATTGATAATGTGTGACATCGTTCGGATCTCGTCACAGCTGCACAGTTCCGTTTCCGACAGTTTCTATTTGTTCATTAAACATTTGCAACTACCCTGGTTGGTTCTGACGCGATATTGCACCATGTTTTTCTGTTGAGACTAAATCCTGGCACCCCGCTAGCCGGATTTGATATTAATTGTCCGTCTGCTTAACCCATATTTCTTTCCATTTGCTGCGTCGTCACTGCTCTGTAGCTTGTTAGCCGTCAGCCATGCTGGTTTCCTGCTGCAGAGACGTGTAGGTGGAGGATCTTTGATAAATTTTTCTACGCGAGAGTGCGTACTGTTGTATTTAGACCATTCTCGTTCGAATGTTTCTTCTCTGCGGATGTGCGGTGGAAATATATTTGCCAGCACGGGAAGCCACACAGCAGAGTAGATTTTAGCGTACCGGTTACTAAGCGTAGTGCTACGTTCAGTTGTGTATCGATCTTCTTAGCATGCGAGCTGGCCATCCAAACGAGGCAGCAATATTCTGCAGCTGAAAACACTAGTGCAAGTGTAGCAGTCCTGATGAGTTTTGTCTCTGCTCCCCAAGCTGCACGAGCGATAAGGTTTACTCTTGTCTTCACTTTTTGAGCTATTTTTTCTGAGTTCTCTTTGTATGTGAGAGTTCGATCAAGAACGACGCCTAGATATTTTGGCGATTGCGCGCAAGTATAAAGAGATGAAGAACATAACAGACAACAGGGAGGAATGGAAGAAAATGATTGGCTAGCTACAACGACAAGAGCATGCTCACTGATGATGATGATGATGATTCAATGTTTAGCATGAATTAATTTAATAGTAGCGTAAACATCTTTCGCAGTGACAAAAATTGTTTCAATAGCGGACGTGACGGTTTTAATATATTTATTGACTGTAGATTAATAGTCATAATAGGAACCAAGCAATAAATTTTGCCCATCTGCTCTATGATATGTATACACCTAAGATGGCATATTTTTCAATATTTTGCTTTTTTACGAATTTGGCCAGCTGAGGGGACCACGGAAACATTACATAACTACAATTCTTATTTTTTTCTTTCTTTTTTTTGCTGCCCAGTATTCTTTCATTTTCTGGGAGTGTTTCTGCTTCCTTTTCTTCGTCCATGTTTTCCCAGTACACCACTGTGGTTTCCACAAACCCATCGAACAAACTGATTAATCCGTTTAAATTTATTTTATACCTTCCTTAGAAATCCTTATGTGTTGCACATCTTTTTTCACTTGTAAAATCCACGGAATTCTTGTTTTAGGATACCCATCGAAGAAATCGAAAATTCGTTTGGTAAGACGGCCTTTATCCATTCTTTAGAGATGACTATAAAATTCGCTAATTTCGATTACAACCTGAAAAGGAAACCCTAATCTGGGTGCTTCTGGGCTATCATATTGTGGGGAGCCCAGACCAACATTAGATAAGATGAAATTGAAAACTACATCTGAGAAACAGTTGCAGAAGTTAATAACTAAAGAAAATACTATTTTGAGACTTTGAGGTTGGAAAAATAAACCAACTTATTAAAGTAATGAAAGAATATAAAATTTAGATCCTCGCATTACAAGAAACAAGATATACCGATGATAATGTAATGGAATCGGAAGGATATCGCATTTTCGAAGGAAAAAATGGAGTAAACCCAGCAGGCCATGGAATCCGGAACGGCGTTTCTGGTGGATAAGGAAGTTTTGAACTCCGTACCTCGTTTTCATTCGGCCGATGGACGTTTATCTTTTCTAACTCTTCATTGCGCAAATAAATTTTATTGATAAACTGCCACGCGCCTATTAACAACGATAATAAGAAAAATCAAGATAAGGTGAAAAAATTTTGAGAGAAATTAGAAGATAAACTTTCGAAAATAACATGAATATCAAGATCATGTTAGGTGACTTTAATACTGAAATTGGATAAACGAAAGGTAGGAAATTACCTAGCTCATAAAAGGACGAACAAATGGAAAGTGTCTAATTAACACATGTAGAGGATTTAATTTGAAATTAATGTCCACTGTCTTCAAGAGAATACCAAGAAAACAAAAAAAAAAAAAAAACCCGCGGAAGTCTTCTAATACTAATCTGGGCGAAATAGATCATGTAGCTACTTCGCATACAAAAAGAAATTATGAATGTTCGAGCCAACGTAGAATCGGACTATTATTTTTCATTATTATTATAAATGTAATTACTTCGAAATGAATTATAGAGCGTGGAAAATGCATTGTTTATTATCATTTTCGCATCCCACGGTGACTGTATCTTTAATTATTAAGCTTCCGGAAGAACGAATAAAAATTTATTGTTCATACGATCGTTCACGCTAACGACTACTAAACGACTTAATAACGAATAAATCATTTCAAACTAGTTAACACGAGAGAAATATGTTTGTTTTTAAATTAAAATTATGCGATACTGTTTCGAAAAATTTTAAACAATTTTCTTCAAACCGGTAAACGTAAAATTTTATAACGACCGATTCTCGTAACTTTTAAAATCAGCGAACAATTTATTGCAGACTGAAACTTACCTTCCGTCCGCAGTCCTAGTTGATTTCCTCAACAACTTCTCGAACTCCGGATGACTAGGTTCGTTCAAACCGGACTTTCCGCTTCCTTGAACATTTACCTGATGGTTAGAAAATTCGTAAATTAATCGCTAAAAAAAATCGTATTTATAAGAAAACTATATACATATATATATTATTATATATGTATGTGTGTTGTGTATGTATATATCTTATTCGCCCAACATCTTGTCCGATGTGTAGTGACTATAAATTCAATCATCTATGAACCACTGCACGCTACGCCATCCGATTATATACCAGCCTGATCGCCTGTACTCAATTTAATCCAGTGATTTTTGACAACTGTGCCCATCCACCTTGTTGTTAGTCGTCCTTTCTTCCGTTTGCCTAACGGTTTCCCCTGAACAGCAATTTTTGCTATATAATCTACACGCTTAGTGTGCTCGAAACAACTTCAGTATCCGTTCACATACTACTGTTAGTAATCGAATGTAGAATAGAATCATTCGTTCTTTCAGCTGTTCAAAGTGTTCGCAGCAGTCTCCTCCAGCACCCCATTTTAAAGGCTTGTATTCGAGACATTTCTCCATGAGCTGCCTCATAATTAATATATGTTCCCCAGTTCTCCGGTCTTTAACAAATATACTGTTTGCTCTTTTGCAATTTATGACGACGGATATCCCGCTAATCTAATTTTATTATATATATTGCAATATTCTGCTGGTGTGGGGAAATAAGGAGATTAACCGGTAATCGTTACAGAAGCTTCTTGTTTCTTTGGTGTGAATGAGTATTATTATTGATGTGGAACATTCATCACAGCATGTTATAGATGGTATAATGTGTGAAAGCAACTGTTCGCAAAAAAAAGAAATGCTCTCTATACTTGTTAACTTGTTTGTTTGAGACATCAGTCAGCGATAACTTCGCATTTGCTATAAAGTCCGATTTCCGCTACAATCAGTCTGTCATCTGACAGAGTCTCGATACTGGTGCGGACCTTATCTCTTCAGATATTGGCAGTTCGGGGTACATCTGAAATTTATTTCTCTCTGAATAATGGTGACTCCCGTCTAATTGCAACTGGAGTTGTATAATCCAGAACCTTAGACAATGGATGAATTATTAGCAGAAGATTTTAAGAAATGGAAAATGAAAAGAATTTAGAACGTACAAGAAATTCCAATTTACTTGTCGACCCGAGGAATGAAATTAAAGGAATAGATTTATCTAGGAAACGATGGAAGACACTCAGTAGAATTAGGACCGGACAGGGAAGATTATCTAATGCATAAATGGGGTGTAACGACAACTGCTGGGTACCAGTGTGGAAATCCAAGACAAACAATTCAGCATATATTAGAAGATTGTAGTGAATTTGCACCTGTAGGTTTGACACTAGACGATGTTCACAATCTTAACGACGGAGCCATAGACTGGCTAAAAAATTTAAAGTTACGCTTATGATGGGAATTTGTGTAATTATATATAACTGATGAATACGATAAGAAGAAAATCTGACAGAGGCTTTCTTTTACGTTGTCGTTTAGTTCTTCTCACAACAGGAAAATACTTCGTTTTTAGATCCGCGTCTCGCGAGTTGCACACTCAGTCTAATTCGGTCGGTGATGTATTCGGCTCACATCATGAGGCAAGATAGATATAAATCGGTACAGCTACTAATTCAAGTCGGAGTAAATTTGAAAAAAAAAATTAAAGCAAATTTATATATTGGATTATAAGCCACGCACTGGGTAACAGATTATTTCGACACGTCTCACTGTAGATCATGGAACAATGAAGCCATGGAAACATATATATTACAGCCCAAGTATTGTGAAGTAAAAATAATAGAAACGGGTTTTATCGTAGTTTGAACTAATTGAACTACAGCAACTCCTCATCTATTATGTCAACTATACTCAATCATGAATGTCCATATTATTATTATTACAACTGTTGCATTTATGTATATAATTAATACATTCGTTAGATTCCTTGTGTTTTATGGTCTTATTGAATTAATTTCAACGTAAATATTTAAAAAAATATCCAATACTTTACCTGAAATTTATCCTTGTGCATATTTAAGAAACGCTTCACTCCATAAGTGTCGTTAGTTTTTATGGCTCTTTCTAATAATATCGCCTCCGTTCCAAGATCCGCTGAAGAACTCGGACTGAAATATAATATTATTAATAATCATTATTTTTTCAAACTTACTGAAATTATACATAATTAATTGGTAATTATCGAGATTTTTATTTATTAATTTATTTATATATCCTTCACATAACAGCTGATACCAATTAAAATGCGAACAATGAGAAGTAAATAATTAAATACAAATATACAACTGAATTAAATCACAAAAAATAAAAAAAAAAAACAAACTAAAGTAATATAAAAAACTACTATACAATTGCATATAGTATATATGAACACAGTAACTCACAATACACAGTAACTAACAATACACAGTCCACACATTATTGTTATTTAATTTAGTAACTTTGGTTTTCTGATTTTTTTTTAATGGTCATGCCTTTACAGCCTACCCAACGTGATACTGGGGGCACTATTTATATTTTAAACAAGAATGTCGACTTCTCTAGAAATGTTGCTACATGTAGAACAATTGTAAATTATCCAGATGGAGAAGGGACAAAGCATTCTACGGAGATGTAACACATACAGAACGTTGGGATACAAGGTAAAGCTCAGAACGGAACGGTGTCACGGCGAATCATTAAAAAAAAAACATGTTCGGGATTGCAGACTGCTTGTTCAAGATGGAAGAGGCAGAAGGTACTTTTTCTAACTACATACGGAAAAGACGGTCAGGTAACAAATGATGTCCAAATCGTAATCTACTGATGAGTAAAATTCCTTTGCGATTTATTTTCTTAAAGAAATAGAACCACGGAACTTTGGGGAGAGACGGTTGAAGTTGACAGTAATAAATGAAAGGTGACTGATTAATGCTTTCAGTGTACATAAGTTTCCAATGATTCTTATGCTCTAGCTGAATAGAGTGAATGTTATCCTTGTGAGAGACTAAGGAAAGTTTTACGCCGTTAGACGACGCGTCTTTAGCTGATGAGTCAACAGATTCATTTGGAATTCCTTTATGATCCAGCACCCACAAGAAGGACACAAATATTCCCACATGTTCCAAATTATTAAGCTATGTCAAACTAATCCAATGTATCTGACACATTCCATTTATTTTCTATAGTCGTCACGATGCTTCTTGAATCGATAATAATAAGGTAATTTCCGCGAAGATTTAAGTCCATTAAAATTGACAAGACTCGTAGTGCTGCTTCACATTCCGCAGTAAATAGTGAACATCGTTGGCGTAATTTGTACACTATTATTAAAAGCTGGAATCAACACTGCTGCTTCCGTTCCTCAAGTTGACTTTGATCCATCTGTATAAATAAAGATGTGTAATGAAAACCTTTCGCAGATAATATTATTGAAATATTGTAGTTTTTAGGGAAGAAGGATGAATTCTGTTTGTTAAAGAAGTAAAACTATGGTGCCGTAAATTGAAGAGGAGCTTGAGTGCATGTGAGACGTACGCGAAACTACTCCAAACTTGTTATAACGGAAGCGAGCTGCGGTATTTTTCTATATGAGAAACGCCAGTTGGAATGGATAAAAAATAAATTCAGCTTCGAGGATATTATGCTGATATTAATCTTAGCCTGATACGCGTACGTGCATATCTTAGCCAGGACGTATTTAATTTTGTATATACTCGACATTGCGAAATTTATTTTATTATTAATAATAAACCTCAATATTTCTTCAAAAGTATTTAGACTGTTATATATATATATATATATATATATATATATATATATATATATATATATATATATATATATATATATATATATATATATATATATATATATATATATATAATAATAATAATAATAAAAACTTTAAACATTTTTATAAAAACATCAGATAATGGAATTTATGCTTTATTTTTATAGTTAAGTTCACGCATGGAAACCATCTAATTTATAATAGGAATCGTCCCAGAGAACGAGACAAAGTTTAATTATATCGAACACTAGGTAATTTATATAAATAAATAAATAAAACTTTGTGTATTATTCAGTATTATAAGATACGCTTTTTTCACACAAGCACGCATACATGTGGGAATTGAAAATGTCGCCTGATCTAATTGAACTTGAAAATAAATAGCTAGCAAACTTTTAATTTGATATCATAAATATCGGTACCCAACAAAGTTGCTACTATTGTACGACTAAAATTTTCAGGATAATGGAAATAGCGAAAGAATTCGGTTTATACACATAACATACATATACATATACATATATATATATATATATATATATATATATATATATATATATATATATATATATATAATAGTACTGATTACTGATATTTAATGATAAATTTAGTACTTACGGTATAAACTTCTGTATATATAACGGTTTTTTGTATATATATATATATATATATATATATATATATATATATATATATATATATATATATATATATAATATAATATAATACAACGAACAAAGTATAACAATCACTAAAAGTTTTTAATCGCGAAGCTTTTCCACAGTTACGTCATTTTCAAGCACGCACCAAAATGATTACAACTTTTTTATATATGGAAGGATATAAATACATTAAATTAGAAATAAAAAGTATTTTTATTCGATGCATAAAATATATATTGCAATTTATACTCTCGAATGCTCTAGTTTAAACTTACTATCGACTTTAACGCTAGTAATTTACATTGCGATAGGATTCTTAATTATCACGTCCACCGCATGAAATTAGTATGTTGGATGCTAAGCCATTCTGTACGCTAAAGTAATATACAATGAGCTAGTCAGGATATTTTCGGCAAAGAACATCGACTACGATAGCATCGCTAGTAGAATTATTTATTCGGAAGCCGGTATGATATAGCAAATTAAAAATCGGAAAAGAAATTTTGGAAATTGTGCAAGATTAGTCGTATTACTAACAAGTGATGGTCGAGATATAAAAGAAATTTGAAATGGTGTCGGAATAGCAAAATTGTTAGAAATTTAGGAACCGTGTTGAGAGACAGGAAACTAAAAACGAATATAAAAATGTAAGTCAACCGATGTTACGTCATGTCCGTCATGAAATACGTTGATGAAACGTGTACACTAAACGCAGAAAGTGTAAAAAGATTAAACGCGTTTAAAATGTGGACGTTCAGAAGAATATTGCGGATACCGTGGATGGCGAATGTAAATTCAGAGTAACGATATTCCCCGGTTTCTCGGTGTTATAATAAATAAAATATTTTTTAGTATTATAATAAATAAAAAATTTTCTCAGTATTATAATGAATAAAATAATTTCTCGGTGAGAATATCTAAGATCATAATTTTTCTTTAAAAATAATTACTTTTTAAGTATTTTTAAAATCATTAATTTTTATTAAAAATAATTAATAATTATGAAAATTTTAATGAGCTATAACAGTATTTTTTAATAGATTATATCTAGCTTTATCTTCTGTAATTTTTAAACAATGAATTATTGAAGTAGCTTCAAATGAGTCCCACCACCGAAAATTAATTTTAATATTTACTGTAGAACTTTTTATTACTTCAGTCCTGTTATAAAATAAGGAGCTGTGGCTGCTGGGACACGTTCCACTAAATAAATATATTTGTTAAATGCTATCTTCGCCGCTTATTGCCTCAGATAGGCAGATTGCGAGCATTAAAAAAAAAAAAAAAAAAAAAAAGAAGATTGTTTAGAACAATCAATAACAATAATTGGGTATTTAGTTATAAAATAATTATAATTTATTAAAGGTTTATCTTCCCTTCCATAATAAGAATATTTTAAATACATTTCATAAATTTGAGTACATTTATTTTCAGAAATTATAACATTTAACAAATTATTTGGATAATGAACATTATTATTAAGAGAAACTTGGATATTTTCAAGATTACAAAGATCAAATTGTCCATTATCAATTAGGATTCTATTATGTCTATATTTTTGAAATCCAATTATAACATACTGTGGTTCATAATATGTAATAGGTATAATCCCAAGTAAATGTTTTTCCAGAAACAGAAGTTTTTTCTATATACATCCAATGTGTACATATCATATTCGATATAAAATGCTATTTCTTTATTAATTTTTGTCTCATAAGTTAGAGAAAATTTATACTGAGGCATTCTCCAAATTATTTCTGATAAATTTATGCAAATAGTATGGGATTTTTATATTCTTTCATCGATTAGTTGTAGTACATTATAGCAATTAGTATTTACATGAATTAATCTTAATTCTTGATGAATTCGATATACATAATTTGTATAATCTTCAAAAAATCCTAAAATTATTTTCATTGGTATAAAAATAGAAAAATATCCCTTTTCATTAATTATTGTAGAACCTGATGTTACAGTCCAACAAGCATCATCATAATCTGTATCATCTTTGAATGAAACTATTCCTTTTATTGCTGTTGCAATACCAGGATTGTCTATATAATCAATGTCATTTCCACCAATATGATAACTAATTCTGCTAAATAAGTGTAATATTCCATTATTAACAAATATTACTTTTTTATCAATATGTTCTATATCAGGGCCTGTATTATCAGAATTTTTTTTAATATTTATTTTTCCATTGATAATTAAAAAGTTACTATGAGGACAAGTTTTTATATCTTCATTATATAAAGATATAGGGATTCTCTCTCCCTGTTGATTTATATCAATAGAAATAGGAGGCCTATAATCAATATAATCTTCGCTTTCTATAATATTTTGTTCATTTTAATTTTTATAGAAAAAAAATTATAAAAAAAATTATTAAAAAAATTGTTTTAAAAAAGAAAATTAATATACCCAACCATCATATTCGTCATTATCTCTATATTCATAATCTTCTTGTATCCACCCCTCAGGTTCTGCTTCTGAATCAGGATCAGAAATAAATTCATCAGAATTATACACAGGCCCAGGTCTATATAAATTATTGAAATAATTTGCTATGTCAGAATCATACCCACAATCATCACTTTCATAATCAGACTAAAATATTTCATCATCATCGCTTTCATAATCAGACTCAAGGTGTTCATGAAATTCAAACATTTCATCATCATTAATTTCAATTTCTTCATTATTAATTTCTTCATTATTTTCAATTTCATAACCAAAAAATAGTAAATTAGATAAATTTTCAATAAATTCATTATTCCTAATTTCTTCCATGTTAATAAGGGGTACACCAAAAATCTGTTCACTAATTTTATTTGCTCTCATAATTTCATTAATATCAATTTCTACGATTTCATTCGGATTTCCCATCGTGTACTTATTTAGTTATTAATATAGAAAAAAAATTTATAAAAAAAAAAAAAAAAACTGAGGTAACACACTATTAAAAAATGCTTTATAAATTTTTTTCTATATAAATAACTAAGTAAATAACAACATAAAAAATGAATTTATATACAAAATTTGAAAAAAGATATACAAGAAAGAAATTATATAATTTTGTGAAGTTGAAAGAATCTTATGATGTTCAAGATTGAAGAAAAAAGATTTATCGAAAGTAGTTTTAAATTACCTCTATTTAAAATTGAGAAATAAAATAAGAAAAAACAAAAGAGTACCAATTTAAAATTTTGATGATAGTATTTTTAGTCATGAAAAACCAGAACAATTACCTCCAAAAATTGTTATTAATGAAATTAAAGAAGGTAATACAAGAAACTTGAAAAATATTATTCATGATTATGAGATTTATTTATCTAAAAATAATGATTTAGTATCAGCTCTATTTATAGTTAATAATAAACTTTATGACATTGCTAAAAAAGAAATTGAAAATAAGAAAAATATAAGCATTCAGTTAGCAGTTGTTGTAAATTATATTGAACTGAATTTATCTGGAGAAATAGTTAATAATCATATAAAACATTTTCGATCTTTTAGACGTATTATAGTTAATTCTAATACAATAAAAAGTGCTTTAACTTTAGCAAAAAATGAAATTTTACAAAATTATAATCATTATAATGCTAATAATACAAAATATCGATTTGATAAAGTTATTAAAATAGATATTTTTTCTGATAAAAATAATCCTTTAAGAGGAGGAACTTATACTCAATTACCAAGTTTTACTATTTTAAAAAAGTATTGTATTAATATAAAAAATATAAAAACCAATAAATTTAAATGTAATAAAAAAGAAGATATATGATGTTTCGAATATGCCTTGGAAAGTATTTTAAATCCAATAAAAAATTCTGGTAGGCCAAATAATTATAATATGTCAAAATATGTAATTTTGAACATGGAATACTCAGTTAATATAATTCCTGAAATTATTCAAAAATAGAAAAATTTCGTACATAGATCAATTAATATTTATAAATATGATGACATTGAAATCAGTTTATATTATCAAAGTAATCAATTTAACAATCAGGAAGGACATATAAATTTACTTTTATATTAATATCACATTGTTGGAATAAAAAATATGAGTGCTTTATTAAGAGGGAAAATACATAATTATGCTAATCGTGTGAACATTTGCATGAAATGTTATAAAAGATATGAGTCTGAATCTAAATACAACACTCATATTGAATATTGCATTAAAGGTAAACAAAATATTCAAATGCCATCTGTTGAAAAAAGTATTAGGAAATATTATTCATTTGGTGCTGAACAATATCATCCATATACTTTAACGTTGGATTTTGAATGTCTATGACAAAAAATGACAAAACAAATAAAAAAAACAATAAAATATATTCATAAACATGTAGCTAATAGTTTTTGTTTCTATTCTAACCCAAAGGGTACAGAATTAGTAAGATATAATAATAGTCAAGAAAAATTCATGAAAATGTTTAATAAATTGTTACAAGATCATGGAAAACAATATCATGAATTGAGTTTGAAAAATAAAAAAATTACGAAGAAAAATTACAAAATACGAATTCGAAGGAATGAAAGCCGGTTTGTAAACAGGCGAAAGTTGGGGATACGTTCTACGCACGTCCATAACACGGGTATGAAAAAAAAAATTCAGAATTTAAGCAACGCAAATCCGACAAATAAAATCGTATTATCGTCTTCGGCTTAGACGAAATAAATGGAGAAGATTGCGAAAAATTGCAATATCTGCTTTGTTGATATATAGGTGGTGGCTGTTGATTTTTTTTGCACATCTAACGGTCTAAAATGAGAACAGCATCTAATGTTAAATGGCGAAAATGT